>JADLZK010001263.1:0-27306 GCA_015847255.1 Hyparrhenia diplandra
ATGTAACTCCTATGCTCATGGATGTTCTCCAACGATGGATAATGCTCTGTCGTCTTCCTTAGATCCTTCATAATGCTGTATACTTGGGATTTCTAAGATCGTGAGGGTTGATGGTCATGCTGAACAACCTTTTCTAGGATGAGCCCCCAAATACATTATCCTTTGTAAAGGATAGGATTTTGGCCTGAGGTTAACCTTCGAATTCTCTCCTATAATGGGTTGTTTCATGATCATTTTGATCAACCTTATGGCACGCCTCAAAGCCAAGGGGTAAGATAGGTTCTATGGATTCTAGTGGCCCTGAACTTGTGCTTTATGGGTGCAAGATAAGGATAGGTGTGGAATCCGAGGATCCCCAAAAAGATATAAAAAGAAAAGAAAAATATAAAAAGAAAGACTACACTAAGATATGGTACAAGATTAGTTATACTCAATATTTTCTCAAAGACCCATTCTCCTGCATAGAACTAGCGCCGTAAAATGCTTGTTGGTATTTGTTGTTTACGTAAATATTTATAATAACTACGTTTAACGGATACTAGTGAGCATTTCACCCGGGAGAGGGTTTTAATATCTAATCCACAGGAGGATGGTGAGGTAACTACATGAATATAACTAATCCCCGAAAGCAAAGAGTCAAGGAACCGAAGAAGATAAAGAGATAAGGAGATTTCTATGGTTATCTAATTCTTACCTTGTCAGCAATATTCATATTGTCTTAAAGGGAAGCACCCAAAGGAAAACATGGACAAAAAACATGCAATCCTCCCAAGACTTACACGCAACCAACCAGTCCCATAGACGCGAGGGTGGATTACAAAGGACTCAACAGATCAAGCCACCCCGCCGACTACCACACGACCAAAATGCACTTTGGAGCAAATGGGCTCCATGCCAACTCTAAAAAGATCGAAGAAGATAGTTGGGGAGAAGGCTGCCTAAAGCTCTACTTAAACACCACCAACCCATACTGCAGGGACTACAAAGGCCCCATTGTGGTCACACCCCCGCTACTACAACTATCCGTAGGTTTGGGCGAACCTTAGGTAACCTTATAGCCTAGACACCAAGTCTACACTATTGATTACCACTCTAGCTACCATGAATAACTAGAGTCCCAATACGAAGGAGATCCCATGCAATAGCATAACAACTATACTTAACCATATGAAAGACATGGAAGTGAATAGAGAAGATAAATATATGAATCATAAGTCTTGTAGAAGATACAAAAGACATACCATACTCAAGAGGTATCTCTAGAATAGAGCATAGCTCCACTCTCCTTACTCTTTTGATTAGATCTAAGTTAGATCTAATCTACTTCTAATTACATGGCTAATCTACTTCTAATTACATGGCTAATCTACTTCTAATTCACTAATCGCAGAGAGGTTATCCTTACATTGGGACACCTCTACAAGGGGAGATACGAATAGAATGAGATAGAATGAATTAGGTTTTAGCCGCGGGTCGGGTCTTCTTATATAGGCCTCATGGCGAACGAGCGATGACCATTGGATCAAACCGACCTTCAATAACGGTGTAGATATTAACCTCCAAGGTCGGTGGTGTAAAACCCAGGCAAAAAATGTGAGGCTGACATGTGGGACCCGGCGCCCCGGCCTAATGGCTCGGGCGGCCGCCCGTATCCGGTCGAAAGTTCTTGACTTCTGTTTCTTCTGGTGTCCTCCGTACCTTCTAAGTGTTTTAGTCCACTTTTCGGTTAAGTTACTTCATGGGTCGTCATCATATGTCTTGTATATTCGGAACTTTCTCCATTCTTCTACGTATTGTATTTATATCGTTATGTCTTTGAAAAAATATAAAAATCACCAAAAGCTCGTGGAATTATGTTAGTAAAGCCCCTAGACTTATGTTGATATTCATTTTATGCCCTTATTTCATTTTAATTGACTAGTAATATTATGCTATAACAGGTGTCAACACCTCGCCACCTTTGAAGTGTTTGGGGGTCGGCGGACCTGGGCAAAAAATGGGAATCACGACTTGGAGGTGAAAGTGTACACCTTCTCAAGCAGAGTTTGATCAAATATATCGGCCGTGCTCACGGTCAACAAGAGCGGCCCGGCGCCCTCACATGATTAGAACCGACTCACATGGATCTTTGAAGATGGAGAGATGGTCTCTTGAAGGAGGTTGCGACCTCATGTTTTGGCGTCGGGATGGAGTCGTGTTCTTGGGAAAGAGTGTTATCCCGGTTACTCTTGAGGGTGTTACCGAGTGCGTGATGATAATGATAATAATGATATACTAAAAATATTATTAATCTTACTTACACCTTACTAAGGTTGGGATCTTGAAGTTCATATTAGTAAACAAGGTTGTTTTAATAATTAATATTGATGCTATATTAAAATGCTTTTACCGCATTATAACGGTGTCGACCTACCTTTTTGTTTAAGCCTTGCATATCATATACTTTCCGGCCTACGTACTTGCTGAGTTGACATGGACTCACCTTGCTATCCCCCCACACCCCGGTGTTTCTATATAGTAAGGTGCTGCTTCCGTAAAAAGCGATAGAGATACTATGAAGTTTCTCGAAGTCTATCGGCAAGTGCATGCGTCACGGAAAGCCCCAGGTGGGAGTCCCCTGCCGATGGAGTCCGCGAAGTCTTTTAGCTATCATTCCGCGATACTCTTGATGTTTTGTAGAGGTGTTAATTATATATGTCTTTTCGCTATTTACATTGTATTACGATATTTTCTGATTGCAGGTTATATGTGACTTCGGCACACATATGGCTTACTCGGTCTTCCTTTTGGAAATCGGGGGTGTGACATCTCAGTAGTGGTTCCCCGCTTGCTCTCCTTGGTAGAGTTTTGGGCCTTGCAAACTTGGGGCATATGGGAATCAGCGACCAAGTGAAAGTGCACACCTCTGCGAGTTTGATCAAACTAGTATACTAGCCGTGCTCACGGTTAAAATGACGCGCCCCTCACATGATTAGAAGCTACTCTTTTTTGGAAATAGTGATGGTGTTGGCGAGGTTGGGCCTCAAATTGTTGGTGGGGATGGAGTTCCCGAAGTTGCCCCAGGGGTGATCTCTGCCGATTTAATGATTATTGTTAACTACTCTTTGAAAACAACTTAATGATTACTTACACCTTATTAAGGGTTTGGGTTTCTCAACCAATGATTAGTAACAAGTTGTTCTTTAAAATGAACCAAGATTAAAAGAGCTACACCTTAGTACAATCGCTTCAGCCTTTCCTTTTTGTATAAGCCTTGCATGTCATTACTTTTACTACTGTACTTGCTGAGTTTGACATGGACTCACCCTTGCACAATAATCACAATAAAGGTTGCTCAAGTGATGATGACTACCTGAGAACATGCACGGGTGTTAGCTTCGATGGTAATCCCGTCAACCTTCTGGTGGTGTTGTGGATTAAGCTACGAGGTTATTGTCGATTTGTGTCATAAATTAGATCTTTGCTTAGAAACAATTAAAGTTATTTGATTTTATTCCGCTATACTGAGATTTGATGTAAATAAAGTACGTTATACCTTTATGTTATCCTTCGTTATGTAACAGCGTCGTGGACCAATGAAGTCATTATATGTGTGTAATTTGATCAAGACATATAATTTACACTTGGTTTTACTCCTTCAAACCGAGGGTGTGACATTTTGTGGATAGAACATGGCAATAAACATCTAATAACATACCTCAAACTTGGGATCTTGTGTAGCGAAGTCATGAGGGCTAGATTTTTTTTTCCTTCTTACTATGCTCGCGGATACATTTAAATAAGTTGCAACAATTGAGACAAGATGCTAAAAGTGTAGAAGAATATTATCGAGGAATTGCAAATGGGCATGCCGTTGTAACTTAGAGGAGGGAGAGAACCTACTATGGCTAGATTTTTAGGTGGGTTAAATGTCGTGAAATTTAGGACATCACTTGCTACAAAAGGTATACTAATATAACCCGTTTGTTTCAACTTGCTTGTAAAGCTGAAAGGGCAAGGTCTGAGGCGACATGCTAGTGCCAAAGTCTAACATTTTTGTAGGAAAGTCTACATAGCAGCAACTTACATCCCACTTCCATGATTCGGATCATGGACTTCTCCCAACTACTACATCAAGCCCGATCAGAGACACCACGACACTCCTCGAGGGGAGAAATCCACAAATTCAGCAACCAAATCTGTCCAAAAACCAGTTGGAAGTGCCTCTTCGATTTGCCTCCTCAATTAGAACAAAGGGATGTTGATTGTCACCGATGCAAGGGCTATGGACACATGCAACGTGATTGTCCTACCAAAGCATTTTTTGGTGGTCAAAAAGGCGGTGGGTATTCATCGCTAGTGATTTTTGATGGCGATACGCGTGTTTTGCTTGCTGCCGACGATGGGGTAGTGATGAGCCACTAGAAGAGCGATTGGTGCGAAGGATCGCAGAGCATTATGAGAGCCTCACAGTATTGCGGTGCTTGGTGCTCAAATGGAGAAGGCGAGAACCGACATCACGTTGTTCCAAAACAAAGTGTGTTATTAAAGAAATGCTCTTATCGATTGTTGTGCGTTTCCAAAAGCGCAAGTGCCAAAAAGGCAAGACCGGGAACCACCGGGTTGACTCCCCAGCGACGACTTCACGGAATTGTTACATTCCGCCTACCATGCCCGCGGGATGTCGGCAATTCATTCTGAGCATTCTGAGGTAACAAGTCCGCAAAGCCGCCGGAAATACCGTTGTAGCATTTCACGAGGAGATATTGGGGGTATCGTTATTTTATATTTTCCCAAAGGAAGGCATGGTGTACTTACAGGACTCTAGCGAGGGGGCATGAACAAGGCGACATGTCTATCTGATTGACCAATACTCAATATCGAGGGTAAGTCATGATAGTTTAAGATAGTGTGGACACACACTTGGGCCAACCTCAAGGATAAAAGGAAAATAAAAGAATAAAGAATATTCCTAAGTGGAGCGGGCATTCTAAAAGTAGTTGTGCAAAAGAACAAGTTAATAATCATGCAAACATAGATGACTAGAGTTTTACTGGGGTGAGAGTGAGATGGGCGGGGGAGACCTCCAGGAGCATCCGCATACGAAGGGAAGGCATTCACGAACTCCTACAAAGGCATAATTTTAAGCGTGGGGGATTTCCAAGGACGGTCAAGGCTTGTCGCGACCAAGCTTACCCTCAACCGTGGCATGCACTCATATTCAAAGGATACACGGCATCAGGACACCACGCGTCGCATACTAGGACACTACTCATGTCCCCATGCCCCCCACCCCACAGGATGGGGATCAGGAATAAGACACGAACAAGCCGTGAAGGACACAAAGCGAACCGCCACCTCAAAGACAACTCTTACTCTACTCAAATACATGGAATGAATGGATTTAGGCCCTAAGTTCTATCGTACTAACCACGACATAGGAACTATAGTCTAGTTCTTCTATCATGATTGTGTCGAAATAACATGTCAAGAATATAACATGTAAATACTCTAGCTCTATTGCTGCACAAGCATATGAGATCAAGACTTGAGGATAAACCATAAATGTATTCATAGAATATTCCTTCTCCCAAGTACAAGCTCTCCAATGAAGCTTAGCCTTGCTCCAAATACTACTAAAGACTAAAAGAACTAGAGAAGTGGAGGAGTAGAGGAGAGGAGAAGAAGAGTAGAAAGTGAGGAGGCTCCAAAATGGTGTGTGTTACAATGGTGGGAGATGGCCTCCTTTTATAGGTGGTGGAGGAGGGGGCTCTTTGGAAGATGGCCATCCCCACTTGAAAAGAACCAAAACCGACACAGGAACGCCTTCCTTCCAAAGTAGCAAACCGACCAACTAAAGGCGGAAAACCCCGTTGGAAGGTGCCACGAACCGCCTCCCCGAGGCTGGGCCGAATCGCCCGAGGGGGAGGGCGTCAAGCGCTGCGGGAAGTGCTTACAGCGCACCCCCAGGCTTCGGCCTGGCCGGTCTTGGCGGGTGTCGATCTTTCATACGAAAAGTTGTGGGCGGCGGGCTTTGCTCGCCCAGTTGAAGTTTTGGGCCGATTTGCTCCTCGGCTTGAGTTTTGCAATAATGCGCTTTCGAGGAAGGCACTTTGGTCGATTTTCCACTTGCTTTTATTATAAATCGCAAAATAAAAGTACAAGACACTACAAGTGGAATTTATTAGTGATAAATGCATATGAGTATAAAAAAGGTTTAATTTTTACTCCCTTTATGGTAGTAAGTTGGCGGAAAAAATATGTAGATTGGTTACCGTCAACATGATTGATTATTGATGGTGGCAAACAACAACAATTTGGCTACTTGGCGGCGATGGTGGAGAAGCTTGCACTTACAACCAAACCCGCACATCCACATCATATCATCATATTCGGGTCGAACTTTCTTGGGTAAGGTCAAGGTAACCAAACTAGAAATGCGAGTTAACCTTGCTATTAGTTCATACCATGATGTTGTGCCTATGGAAGCTTGTAATATTTCGCTAGGTAGACCATGGCAATTTGATAAGATTGTATGCATCATGGAAGATCAAATCAATATTCTCTCATACACCATGAAAAAGATTTTTTTTTGATGCCTATATGTCTCCTAAAGCTATTGTAGCATTGATGATCTTGCTAAAGCTACCAAAGCTAAAACTAAGAACAATGAAATTACCAAATCATTTGGGCAATAAGAAGGATGAGATAAGATTGAAAGGACACGCTTACTTGCTACTAAATGGAGTATTAATGAATTAATTACTTTCCACCTATATTGCCTATGCTTTGGTATGCAAGGATGCTTTGATTTCAATTGAAGATATGCAACTTTCTTTGTCGTGCGTTGTTGCTAACATTTTTTTATTCTAATGTATTTCCAACTAAGAGACCAGCGAGGGGCTGCCATCTATTCCACGATTGAGCACCAAATTGATCTTATTCTGGCGTATCTTTGCTAAAGCGTGCTCCATACGGGACAAAATCGAAGGAAACAAAGAAATTAAGTGGGCAATTGCAAGAACTTTACTTGACAAAGGTTATGTGCGTGAGTCACTTAGTCGCAATGCGATTCTAGTTCTTTTGGTGCCCTACTTAAAGATAGAGCATGGTGTATGTGTGTTGATTGTGGGCTATTTATAATATCACCATTCAATATGTACCCTATCCCGCGTTTAGATGATATGCTTGATGAATTGGTGCTGTTGTGTTTTTCAAGGTTGATTTGTGTAGTGGGTACCACCAAATTCATATGAAATTAGGAGATGAATGGAAAACGCTTTCAAAACTAAGTTTGGATTATAGGGTGGTTGGTAATGCCTTTTTTGGGTTAACAAATGCACCTAGTACTTTCATGAGACTAATGAGCGAGGTTTTGCGTGCTTTCATTAGGAAATTTGTTGCAGTTTACTTTGATGATATATTGATATACAACAAATCTATGGATGAACATCTTGATCACTTACATGTTGTTTTGATGCTTTACGAGATGCATGTTTATTTGGTAACCTTGAGAAGTGCACCTTTTGCACCCGTCGAAGTATCTTTTTCTTGGCTGTATGTTGTGACTCCATAGGAATTGAGGTTGGTCGGACCAAGGTAGAAACTATTACTGAAGGGATGGCTAAACCAAAAGAACTATCAGCACAGGTGTGGAGTTTCCTAGGACTTCTTTGGATTCTATCGCCCGTTTTTGTGAAGGATTTTCAACACCATTGTTGCACCATTAAATGAGCTTACAAAGAAGGAGTCCCTTTTTGATTATGGTATGGTACAAAGAGAACTCTTTCAACATGATAAATGATAAGTTGACACTTGCACCTCTCCTCCAACTTTCTATTTTTAATAAGACTTTTGAACTAGAATGTGATGCTAGTGGGATTGGTTTTGGGTGGTGTTTTTGTTACAAGAAGGCAAACACGTAAGGATATTTTTGTGTGAGAAATTGGCGGATTTTGTTCCAACTATTCCACTTATGATAAAGAATTGTATGCTCTTGTTCGAACCTTAGAAATATGGAAACATTAATATTTATGGCCCAAAGTGTTTGTTATTCATTCCAATCATGAATCTTTTGAAACATATTAAGTAGTCCAAAGGAAAACTGAATCAAAGACATGCTAAGTGGGTAGAATTTATTGAATCCTTTCCTTTTGTTATTAAGCACGAGGAAGGAGAATATATCGTGTTGATGCCCCTATCTAGGAGATATACTTTGTGAATCAACTTGATTACAAGATCTTTGGATTAGAAACAATTAAAAGACCAATATGTTAATGATGCTAATTTTAAAGAAGTGTTGGTGCAAAGTGTAAGAAGGGAAAAGGATGGAACAAATTCATTGTTAGTGATGGGTTTTGTGTTTAGAGATAACAAGCTATGGATTCGGCTAGCTCTGTTTGTTTGTTATTGTTGTAGGGAAGTGCATGGAGGTGGCTTGATGGGACAATTTGGAGCAAAAAGGCGTAAGATATACTTGCTGGTCATTTCTTTTGGCCAAGATGAGAGAAGAGATGTGGGAGAGGTTTGTTGCTCGATTTAGTAACATGTCAAAGGCCAAGTCACGGTTAAATCCCCCCGGTTTGCATTTACCCTCTACGTTCCTAATGCTCCTTTGGGAAGATATTTCTATTGATTTTGTATTGGGATTGCCAAGGACTAAGAAGGTACATGATAGTGTTTTTGTAGTTGTTGATAGATTTTCTAAGATGGCACATTTCATACCATGCCATAAAAGTGGTGATGCCTCTCATATTGTTGATTTGTTCTTCGAGAAAATTGCTCACTTGCATGGAGTGCCCAACACATGTTTATTCGTGATGCTAAATTTCTTAGTTATTTTTGGAAGACTTTTTTGGGGCGAAAGTGGGGATTAAACTTTTGTTTTTTCTAGCATATCATCCCCAAACTGATGGTCGAGGTTGTGAATAAAACTTTGTCTACTATGTTAAGGGCTATTTTTAAAGAAGAACATTAAGAAGTGGGAAGAATGCTTGCCTCATATTGAATTTGCTTATAATTGTTAGATTTGCATTCTACTACAAAAATAATGCTTGATTTCAGATTGCTTATGGTTTTGTTGCCTCGTGCTCCAATTGATTTAATGCCTTTGCCATCTTCGGAAGACTAAATTTTGATGCTACTAGCGTCTTTGAGTTGATGTTGAAACCGCATGAAACAACTAAAGAAAACATTGGAGCGTATGAATGCTAAATATAAGCTTGCCGGGTGATAAAGGTAGAAAGGAATTAAAAATTTGAACCGGAGATTTAGTTTGGTTGCATTTAAGAATGGAAAGGTTTCACGATGCATAAATCTAAATTCTTTGCCTCGGCCGATGGACCATTTAAAGTGTTAGAAAGTTAATGACATTGCATATAAGCTTCAATTGCCTGTAGATTTTTGGGGTTAGTCCACATTTAACGTTAGATTTGAGTCCATATATGGGGTTGAAGATGAGTTTGAGTCAAGGGCGACTCAAATGCAAGAAGCGAGAAGGATAAGGACATCAACATCAGCGATGCGTCCCACGCCAACACTAGTACCTATTGCTTAGTCTACATTTACTCATGCTACCGTGCTCATGCCGTCAACTTTAGCTTAATCATCAAGTGAGTACTCTCTTGAGTTCCTATATCTCTTATTTAGACCTTGGAGACCCGCACTATTGTTTTGCTTAGGAATCAAGGGAAAGAACACCAAAGGGAAAAGGACTCACGCAAGGCTGGATTGATTTGCCCGATACACCTCCAACTTGTGGCCGATTTACCCACGGTCACATCACGGTCATTTGGGCGTTTAGGACTTCATTGGAAGCTCATCAAGTATACTATCCAACGGACCCAGTCTGCGTGCTGATATGTATTTTCAAGTAGCGCCAATGACTTGAAAATTTGCGAGGAAGATCATGCAAGGTTCGATTGCCAGGATTTATGAGGATCACATAGAACCACCATGCCTCCTTTTTCATCTATTTAATACTCCTAGAACGCAATTCTTGTTGGGTTTTGTTTTTCATTGTAAGTTTAGCCATTGCTACTTCCTTGTAGGCGTGTGTGTCAACTAGACCATCCGTTCTACTTGATTGAGAACCCCACACATTTGATCAATTGATTGAGTTCTTCATTTTCTATCTAGTGATTTCAGCACTTGTTCATACTTGTTCTTGCCGGTTTCGATTGCTTGTAGGACAGGTGCCCAAGTGGTTGAGTGTTGCGCTCCACAAGATCGTGACATCCATTGGAGGGTGGTGTATGGGTTTGCTAAAGCGCATCTCGGAGGGCTATAGTCAAGTCATCAGCGTCATCTCCATCCACCATCATCTTCTAATGATTGTGCCTTCTTGTCTCAAGAACTGGCTAGCGAGGGGGACAAAGAGGAAGGGTGAGTACATCTAAAATGTACTCAAAAAGTGTGCTAAGATATATAACATGTGGGCCAACACAAGAAAAGCGTGCGCACTGTGTCGACGACACAAGCATAGCGACAAACCCTATAATCCTTAAATCCTAGCACCTAATTACTAGATGAATTACGCCTTCTCCTTAGAGAGAAACTTTGAATAACACTTTCGGATCTCATTCCGAGCCAACCACACTGGATCCCATCCAAGCAAACCACACCTAGATCCCATCTAGGACAAACCACACTTGGATTCCATCCAAGTACCACACTTGAATTCCATTTTAGACCTCCCAATAGTAACCATATCCATCTAATCAAGAAGAAGTCCAAGCCAGCTTGGTGGTCCTTGATGCCGACTTGATGAAAGCACGGAAGGCCAAAGGTGTGGTGTGCCGCGAGATGTCCGGTGAACTCAGTAGAAGTCGTACTCATGTCAAGTGGGCTTGGCCGATGTAGGCACTGGCTGGGGAGGAGGAAGGAGGAGGCCGCGGGGAGAGGGGGACAAAGGTTTGAGTGCTCCTATGCGTCTCTAGTGCCTCAATTTGAGAAGGCCGAGACTAGGGAGGGGGCCGGCGGTTTGGTCGCAATCTCGGCATGCCGTCAATGGCGTCCCTGATTTGTCATGGTGAGATGACGGCTCACAATGTGACCCGTACGCCGGTTGAGTATGGAGTCGGCGGTGATGCATGAAGGGGGTGTCGGCGGGTCATAGGTCTTGGCGGCAGCGGTGGCGTCCCCGCATGGAGCTTGGCCAGTGCCATCCATGGTGGGCCGAGGGGCGCACTTTCGAGCATTTCGTCTTGGTTCGAGTGCGAGATGCTAACAGCCTTGAGGGAAGCGGTGGACACTACCATGCTGATGGGGGCGAGTGCGCGTCATGGGTAGGATTGTTCCGCGGTGGTGCCGGCAATGTTGGATCGAGCCATGGGGCGATGCAAATGAGAGGTTGGGGCTTATCCTAACACCGAGAGGTCCCACATGGCGGCTGGAGATATGAGGAAGAAGAGAGAGGCAGATCCATTTACCGGCCTTTCATAGTTTTGGCCCAAGAAATAGAAGGTAGGGAGAGATAAGGAGGGGTGGTCGAGAGAGGGGAGAGCCGAGCTTCGAGGGAACAAGAGATGGGGAAGGAAAGAAAGGTTTAGCCTTTTCTTTTCTTTTTTTTCTTTTTCTTTTTTTTCTTTTTATTTTTTCTTTGTTACTTTGCAAATCCTTTTTTTCAAATTCAATTTCACAAAAGATTTCAAATAAAAAAATAAAATTTTGTAAATACTTTTTAATAATACTCGATTGTTTTAAAAATATAATTTGGGTTTGTATATAAAACTTTTAAAATAATTAACTTATTTTATAAATAGAGCAAAATTAGTTCGAACCTAAATATAATTTAAAAAATTATTTTTCCATCTAATAAAAAATTATGCATGAATGCAACAAACATAGCAAATTAATTATAATGTATTTTTTTTAGATCCACAAGTTTTCATAATTTTAAATTTCTAAAACCCTCCTTAAATCTTGGAAAATTTTACAAAATTCATAAAATCATTATTTTATTTAGTGAAAACTATTCACAACCCAAATTTGAAATTTTGAGGGTGTGACACCTTTTAAACTCAAAAGGTAATGGAGGATGTAGGTATAGAAGGTGAGTAACTTGCAAATTTCACTTTATTCTCGGTAAAAAAACTCAACAAAATTAGAGGTATACTTTATCGCCTATAAAATTTATTCAACTAGGCTTTGAAGGTGTTGCTCCCCTAAAAATGATGCTGCGCCTCTTTTGCTTTCTAGTGTAGCTATTTACCACGCATAAGTCTATTCCTCCCTCCATGTAGGTACTTTTGGAACAGCTAACTTAGATTTTAAGCCAAATAATCGAAATAAACCCGTCAAACACCTCGCTTCTTGAGTCGCGGCCATTGTATGAACGCATAACGCCCATTATAATCGACTCCAAAGATCAGCGTAGGATAAAGCTTCTCCGAAAAAATGGGCGATTTTCGCCGCGCATTACCCACGCCCACACTCCACCGTCTCCTCAGGACTCCACTCTCAGTCCGGGTCGGGGAGCTCCCTCCCTCTCCGGCCCGCCCGTCGTGGCTGGCGCCGGGTGGCCGCTGCGGCCCCTCCTCGGGGAACGGCCGAGCCCATGGCCGCGTCCCCCGCCGCCGGCCACGCCTCCCTCGATCACGGATCCCGCCCATGCCGCTAGCCGTGGAGCTGCACTTGTCTGCCCCGCCCCCCGCAGCGTGGAGCCTCGGCCCGTCCGTCCCATTGCGTGGAAGCATGCCCCGTCCCTTTGCATTGGCAACGCAAGTGGACCTGAGTCAGCCCCGTTGAAGGGTCGAGAGATGGGGACTAGAGGGGGGAATAGTCCCTTCTAAAACTAATTACGATGGCTAACCAAAACAATTGTGGAATTAAACTTATTGGTCTAGCAAATACTTCACCCCTCTAACTAAGACTCTAAATCACCTCACAAAAAGATCCTACACAAGAAAGAGTGAGGTGACAAGCCTAGCTTTGAGCTCCTAATCAATTCTAATGCAAAGGTCACACAAACCCTAAGCACTAGTACTTCAAACGCGGGTGAGCTCCCTACACAATTCTAGTAGCTTAAAAGCACAAAGCCCCTATGCTCACTAGATGCACAATGGACAAGGCAACACCGCCCCCCAACCCAAGGCTCAAATTACCTAGCTACACAAGCTAGATGAATTTACAACTACTCTACTCAAGCACAAGCACAATGTATATATGAATGCCAAGAACAAAGTTTGAGATGAAGAGATTGCAAACCACCGGAAGTGTGGACACATGATGACAGCGGTGATTTTTTGCAGGGTCACCGGGAAGCTTGCCAACTTCCCCTACTCCTGCGTTGTGTTGACCAACACTTTAGTGGTTCCGGTTTGGCGAATCACCCGATTGATGATTCACAAGCTTAATGGCGGTGCCAAATCCCATAGTGGGAGCTTGATGAATCCCTCCTACGGTGTGAGTCGAGCCAATCCCTCGGGAGGGCACGTGCGGGCCCCCACCCAGGAGTGTGGTAGCTCAATGACCTGCGGCGGCTCCACTGGGGTTTTGCTCTTCACGATCGCGGTGAGCGCGAACCTCTCTCACAATCTCTTCTTTGGGCACGCGCAAGCTTCGCTAGCGTGCTTCGAAGTCTCTAGCCACCAAAGCGTGCAGGAGGTGGCAACCTCCAAGAAGAAACAAGCACTGCAGAGGCTTGCAACGATCACCTGGTGCTGCGAATGTGATCTCTCAATACCAGCACTAGGGCTTCGATCTCTCACTCAATTGGATGAGCGATATCAAGCATATGTGAGGTGGGAGGGCCCTCTACTCTCGAGCATGGACACAAAGTCCCAGTCTTTGAGCTACACCTTGCATGGCCGACCACAACCTCTATAGCCCTGAGCCAAATGAGGCGTTGGGGACAAAACCACAACTACTGCTTGGCGAGGTGGCCAGGACGCCTGCAGGCCCGGACTCTGCGAGGTCGAGTCCAGCGTCCGGTCGCGCCTACGCCTGGCGTCGGGTCGGTGGAAGCCGAGCCCGGCGGCCCCACCGGTGACACCAAAAGTCATGAGTGGGTCCGCGAGGATGCGAGGTCACCACCGGAAGCATCCGGTCCATGCGTCGGTAGGGTCAAGAGCCAAGTCCAAAAACATGCTCTCTGGAAACTCCGGCCAGGACTCGCAGAAGCCCAGGGCCCGTCCGGTCAAAAGCAGGTGCTTCGGTCCGGCATCGGTCGGCGGTTCGGATTATTTATTTCCTGAAACCCAAATTAGTTTCTCCGTCGCCTTTGCCCGACGAGGGCTACCAACAAGTATACCAACTTGAGCACAGGAATAGCATGTTTTCACCTCCAACTTGCATCGGCAATAGAAAATAAGCATCTCATTTTCTCAAAGTTGCCCGAATCCGCCGACTTCGAGGTGGGAAGAATGTGATTCCCAAACCCAACTCTACCACATACAATCACGCCTTTTATAAATGTGCCAACACCACCAAGTGTACATCACCATGTGCATGTGTGTGTGCTAGCATTTTTCACAAACATTTCAAGGGCCGAGGTTAGCTCTCCATGCCACCGATCTAACACATTGCAAAAGTTAGATACACAAGTGGCACTAGATGACTGGCTTCGATATGCAAACAAGTTTGCCCCCTCTTAATAGTATGACCATCTATCCTAAACCGGTCATAAACTTCTCTGAAAGCTCAATGGCCGTGAAATATAAATTCCTATAGGTTATACCTTTTGCCTTTGCGCATTCCATTCCTTCTAAATCTCCAAGTGCCCGTGCAACCAATGCACCAACACAATCAAGAATGATACGATCAACTTCATATCATCACATGGCCCAGCTTCTTGGTCCATCGATCTTGACCTCGCACTTGCTCTTCACCATTCGTCGGTCCATGTGGTAAAAGTCTTACTTAAGCTTTACGCCTCCCGCGATTCCATGACTTCAAAAGCCTCGACTTGCCCTTCACACTTGCAACGGTCCATCAAGCCAAGCCTTGTCTTGATCTTCACCACCTCGGTCCACATGACTCTATGTCATGTCTCATATGCAATAAGCTCCTTCATTGCATCATCACATATGAACTAAGCTCACACATTAGTATAATCTCAATCACACATATTAGTTCACCCCAATATTTGACACTCAATTGCAAAAACCACAAAGGGACCTTTCAATCTCCCTTTTTTGGTAATTGATGGCAACTACCTAAGAATCTCTTAAGGAAATTGAAGATTAATTCACACTTGGTTGTGGTAACTCCCTATATGTGTGCCCAATTGATTTAATTCAAGGTTTACACACATACAAAATATGAAACTTTGGGGAGGGTTAACACTACAAAGTGATAACTTCAAAAGGTATATAGGATAAACTCTGATCAATCAGTTCTCGTCGTTATCCTATATCATCATATACTCAAGATACCATATGAGATCAGCGTTATATGCTATAGCTCTTGATCCCGCATTAGAAAACTATATATGTCTAGCTACAACCTATGCATGCTAGTTATTGTTATTTCTTAAGCGCCAATCAAGAAACAAGTACCGAAACCCATCGATACTTGTGCCCGAAATGCTTGTGACATTCTGAGTAAAACCACCGTATACGATTGATCGAGCAGCGGGATTATCCAGCGGGATAGATCTTGCCATCTTAGATATTTCATGTAAAAGCGCATGGATCTATCATTGTAGCATTTCACCGGAAGTATTGAGTATGTCGTTATTTATATTTTCCCAAAAAGGCATGTGATTTATTAGCATGGCATTTGAATAGAGGAACATGTGTTTAGCAAGAGACCAAAATTTCTATGAGGGGTAAGCAATGAGCGGTTTATGGATAGTGTGACACACACTTGGAAATCCACCGGCAAAAAGGATAAGATAAAAATAAATGAATAAATGAATAATCTAATTAGTTCTAATGTATCTAGTCACGGCCATACAAATGAATAGTTAAGGATCATATGCAAGCTGATCTAAACGTGGTTAGGTCTAGGATACGGGGGAGACCCGAGGGCCATACGGCCGGGAACCAAGGCATTTCACGAACTCCTGCATCACGCGAGGCGAGCGTGGGGGATTTAAAGGGGCGGACAAGGCATTACCGGCCCGCCTACCCCCTCAAGTGGCATGCTCTCATATTCGCGGGTCTGTATTAATACACGGGCACCATGCCCGCATATATGAAACACTACTCTTGTCCACGAGTCCCCACTCGTCGAATGGGTAGGACTAGAACAAGAGCAACCCGAGGAAGGAACAATGAACCGTTATCCCACCTCTAATCAAGTTAGGCATATGATGAGCATAATGAAGCTGTAATGAACATGTCAAGATTATGATATGTAAACTATATGCTAGTTCATATACCAACACAAGAACACGAACAAGACTATACTCTAGTTCATAGAAGTTAGCAGGAAATGTAGAAATAAAGGCTTGCAAATAGAAGAGTGCTCCATAGAGAGAGAGATGTATTACCAAAGTGCTTTCTTCTAGGAGACAAGCCCTCCCTTGTAGCTCTTCTACTCCAAGTGTAACTACTAAAGAAGAAAGAAAAGAAAGAAGAAGTAGAAGAAGAGAGAGAGGTAGGCAGGTGGTAGAAGGGAAGAGATTGTCGTTTGCTGGACTCCAAATGGTGTGTGTGGAGAGAGAGAGAGAGGGATCTCATTTGCCTACACTTGGAGGGAGGGGCCTAAGTGCTATTTTACAACCAAACCGACCTCGGTAAACCTTCCATGTATTCGCATACCGCGACGCCGCGCGGTATTCCGCTGGAAGGTCCTTGACGCAGCGCTCCTCGAGGGTTGGGCGCTGAGGAACCGCCTGGGCGTCTTGGCTGGCCTTGCGGTGAGGCAGTCTGTCGCACCCTCGGGCTCCGGTTAAGCCGCCCGGCCTTGGTGGGGTGTGGTAATTCCGTGCGAGTTGTGTCCCGGGCTAGCGCTTGGTCCAGATTTGATGTTTTGTAGTGGAATTTGCTCATCGACAGGCTTGGATTTGCTTAAAATGCGCTTTCGAGGCTACTTTGGATTACGTTTTCCACTTGCTCATGATAAAACTGCAGTATCAAATATAGCCTGACAGGCTGCCACAGTGTGAGATTTACATTAAGTGACCAGTAAATGCATATAAAGTATAAAAAGAAATTTTGAAATTTTACTCCCTTTGTAGTAGTAGAAGTTGTGGCGGTCAAAATATGCAGTTGGATTTACCGCTAACAAACTCGCAAAGCTTACCCTTTGCGCGTCTCGAGTCAAAAGAGATAGAGTACTTGGTACATTGATCGTGAGTTGCTACTATGCTATTCACGCTTTCACAAGTGCCGGGGTTATAATGGAGATTTTCTACTAGAGTTTGAATAAAATTGGCATCATCTCCCCACCCCTTTATTACCTTTCGCCGAAGGGCTTTCCGACTTTCTCAAAGCCTTGGGCTACGGTTTGCTAGGATAGAGCGGTTATAGCGAGGGAGGTGCTTATCGCTCATCACGCTTTGAATACATAACTTTTTCTCCAAAGTGGATTTTTATTTGGTGCTAATAACTCTTTTATTTTCTTTTTCGAGAAAGTATGGGAAGCTTACATTACTGCATTCATATGGAGAGAGGTGGGCTCACGAGAATCGCCTCTAGACTAGTAACTTTCTCTCCTTTTCTTTCTTCTCTAGAGATGTGGGCTCTTTCTCGCCCCTCGAGACTCTTGTCCTTTTTCATCTCATTTTTCATCATGGCACAGCCCAACACACACTTCTCTCCAAAGTATAGATTCGGATGTCAAGTTTCTCTTTTGGACGAAAGTCATAGCAAATCCATTTGTACCATATCATACTTGGCAAAGCAACTTAGACTAGATAGAGGCATATGCAAGCTACATGAATCGGTGGGGATGAAATTTAGAATTACAGCCACTAAACCTTCAAACTTTAGAGAGCTTCGAATTATAAACTAGGCATACATGCAAGCATAAGGCATGAGCAACTATTCATCCATTTCAACAAGGGACTAAAGATTAAACATGCATAAAGCTCCTTATATGTAAGCATTAAAAGCACAAAGAAGAGCTACTTATGGATGGGTGATTATTGCTGAAATGTAAACATGCTAAAAATAAAATATAAAATCTCTAAGGAAAGAGTGAAAGCCTATGCAATGCAACTGATACCGCGGGGTCCTCCTGCTTCAAGCTGTCACGGAGACCCGAGAGTGCACTCTTACATTGTGCTATATATTTGTATACCCTATATACTATATACACTATATACGACAACATATACTCTGCCACTGCTGCTGCTCTATATATACCTATATATATGTCATATATATATATATATATATATACGGCAGCAACCATTTGGACCCGTGAGCACCGTGGGATCCATTCGGTACCCAGCGCGAGCCGGCGTTCCACCGGCGTAGGCCAGGAAACCCCGTCAAGACGAGGCGAGCAGCCCGAGCCCGATAGGGTGTGCTGTGCTCGCGCCTCCCCGGTCAGAAGCCACAGCAGGCGAAGCGCCGCGGCGCCGCCGGTCCCCACGGTGGCGCTTTCCAGTCCAGTCCCCGCCGTCGTCTCCCACGCCTCGTCGCGCTTTACCGCTGCTCGCCGCGGCCCCGCACCTCGTCCCCGCCTGTCCGCCTCCCGTCCCGGCGTCCACTCTTTGTCGGCTCGCCTACGCGGCGCTCGGCGCCGGCGCTTTCAAGCGCGCCAGGGATCTCGGACTTATGCAAGATTCCCGAAACCCGCTTCCACCCGCCCACGAAGGAGTCGGCAGCAGTGAGGTCTGCCAATGGCCATGACGATGACCCCATTTGATGGCCTGCAAGGCGCATCCTTACGAAGATGTGCGGGGAGCGATCCAGAGAGATCGACCACCTCGCTTACAGGGGTTGTGGTTACGCGCTGGCGGCTGCTGATGAGTCATTGCAGTTCAGAAGCGATTCTTGTGTCTCTTGCTTAGGATTTGTGGGAGGGACGGGAATCTGGCTACTGGTGTTCGAGATGCTTAGAGCTGATTCGGGAGGTGGTTGGTAATGGGGGTTCATTGAGTCGAGGAAGATGCGCAGGGATTTCAGGTGCTCTCTTGAGCTGATCTCACCGGAGAAGTGTGAGGGTGAGAGGTTATGTGCTGTTTACAGTGGTGATGGCGGCCTGTGGTGGATTGAGGGGCATTGAGGGGTTGCTTCGGCGAGATGCCGACTGGACTTTGATCCACGGCTGGAAGGAGGTGCCTTGAGCGGACAATTCAGTTTAGCACAGCTGAAGGCAGGCTGTTTCAGAAGGGCCGAGCAATCCCTGATGCCGGTGCCAGTCCTCGTTGTTCAGTGATGTCGCGTTGGGACTGACTCTGGTGTGGGCAGATTGTGTTTTCATGAGTCTGTGTTACGGTAGTGTGTCTGTACGGGATTGCTGAAGGAGCTCCTCCCGCTCCCGAGGTTTGCTCCGGATGTCGATTCAAAGGAAATGCAGAAGGGAAATCAGTCCGAGGTTTGTCATCGCATCAAGGTCAATCAACACCTTGAGTAGTGATTTAACTTTCAAAGAAGCAGGACGGTGACTGGGGTTCTTTGCAAGCCAGCATTCATAAGCCAATGACAAGGCTAAATTTTTGTCGAAACTTGCATGTGGGGAGTATGCACAGGAGATTTATTGTCATCTCCGTGCAGCAGTGTTAATGTATGCACGGGAGATTTATTGTCATCTCCGCAGCAACAGTGTTGCTGCTACGCTCGAGAAAGCAGGATGACTTGATTATGGCGATTGACAAGATTGCTTTGAGGGCCTCGTTCCTTATGGTTGCCCGATAACTCTTTGGCAGCCGAGGTGCGCTAAACACAGGCTGAATGCTAAATCATCCGAGGGGTTCCAACCCGAGGGTTGCTGCTAGAATCTTGGTTGCACTCTCTTACAGTGTGGAACATCTTAGGCGCACTCGCGCCTTCCTGCAAGGTACACTGAGGCAGTCCGGTGCTGTACTTGCCAATCAAGAGCTAATGCAGCAGCTACTGCTTGCATGTCTACGGAGTCAATGCCTTCGCCTATACTGAATTGACAGAAGTAAACCAGGCTATTTTGATGATGACACTTCTCTTGCTGCTGCTATGTTGTGATTACTACCATGATGTGCTAGCAATTTGTTGGTTAAGATTCATGTTTGATAGTGCTGCTAGATTTACCGACCTTGGCTGGAATAACTTTATATATCTGGCACAGAGATAAGGTTCAGACATGGCGCTGTCGCTATTTTTACTTACTTGGGTTGTGCCAGCTTGTGTTGGCCCCATTCCAGTTCATATGATTTCAGGATAAAGTGGCTTTCAATCATGTTCTCTTGTATCCTTTTTGCATTCCATTCTATTGTTTTTGTCTTCTTATTTATTACTTTTAATTTGTTTATAAAAGACTTTCAGTATTAAAAAGAAATCATGGAGCCCACTTAGCATCAAGAAAAGATATCTACAGCATTCAGTGAGAAAGTTACAAGTGCTTCTCACACTCCGTGATGTTGCGCCGTTCTCTGTCATCGGCAGTGATACTCGATCAGGATGATCGAGCAGCTTTGAAAGAGCAACTTGCCTTACTACATCAAGAGATCTTTTGGAGGTAGTCCATTCAGCATCATCTTTTCCTTATTTGATGCGAACTGGAAGATGACTCATTTCAGACTTTTGTTCATTAATAGGCTTATCCTGGGGTAACCCCATTTGATGGATTAGCATCGGGAGTTGCAGCACTTGCTTTCGCGAAGAAATCTTCCTACGAGCAGCTGGCACCCACTCTTTATTGTGTATCCATAGCCTTGTTGTCAAGGCCCAAAAGATTTCTCTTGGCGGAGTTGCAAGGTTCAGAACAAATCCTTGTGGAGATCATGGGAAGAGCACAGATCCATGTAAGAAAATGTTGGATCTGTTGCTGAGACTAATTTTCCTTGTGGATATTCAGATTTAGAGGCATCACGATCATCTTTTTTTATCTTGTAGTTCTAGTTTTAGAGCAACAGTTCTGTATAACTGATAGCTAGCTCAATTGTTGCATTGGGGGTATGTTTTCAGCCGGTTTTGCAGAATGTTAGAAAACATAGAAGTGAAAGATTTTTTTCTCCAACAATGAGTGAAACTAAAAGTAGCTAAGAGAGAGAAGTGTCAAAATATTTCTCATGTATGCTGATTGGATATTTATATGAATATGAGCTAACTTGAAGCACATCCAATGTTTTTGTAGTAACACTATTTCCTTCCCTTTGCAGTCATTCCCTTACCTGCTCCAAGGGCTGGCAAATTCGTGACCCCTGCTGCAAGGAAGGCCAGGATGCACTGCTCGATGACATGCATGCCCATGTCGCGAGTCTGATGATATCACTCAGAAGCCGGTACTCGTCTCATGGCTGCAGTCTCCCTCCTACTTGAGCTCACAGTCGAGCCGTGAATCTCACAGCAAGGCCAATAGCGCTTCTGCATCCGGGGTAGCGATAGGCGGAAGCCCTGAACAGAGCCATGGCGCACTTGTGACACACGACATCTTGTTATACTTGTAAAACTAGCAGTACATATACAGTAGTGGAAGCGCTTTGCAAGTGCATAAAAAGGAAGTAAGTAGGTACATGTTGGATGTCACCTGTGTACACGGCCGCCTCACATCTGGCTCGGTCCCTGAATCAGAATCCTGGTCACGTAACTGGCTGAATCTTCCTGTTCAGTATTCTCGCTTTCTAGCTCTCTCTGTCTGTACTTCGAACACTACTGTATTTCCCATTATTGGAATGAAATGGGGAATGACTTCTCGCGTCAGGAAAAAAAATATTGCAGAGATTATTGTAGCACAGCACACTTCTATGCCAAATTGCTGTTGCCTTTTTTTTTTTCCAGCCTAAACATACATATTGATATTGAAGATACGGTACAAACCGATTACAGCCTAGGAAGTACATCAAAAAAGGATACAGGAAGGAGAGTAGAGTACGAACAGGCCCCTAAAAAAAAACACCCAACAAAATTACACGCTGCAAGAGTCCCTAGGGACCCTACTGCATCTTCAAGCACGAGAAGCTGAATCCGGCGGAAGCGCCACACGGAAACCGCCCGGACTCTCATTCGCCCGGTGTGCCGTGCGTTCCGGATCAAGAGGGAACCCTATACGCTAAAGGCTTTGAGGGAATAGTCGCGATACAGCACTCACCCATATTGTGGATGAGATTACGAAATAAAGCGTGCGAGAAATGCGGCCGGGGCCGCACCGGGATTCCTCGACCACGGCCCCGAGCTGCGCCATCGGTGACAATGCCCCATGCGAGGAAGATCGAGAACTTAGTCGACCACACCGGCCATCCCGCCGCCACATCTGCTGTTGCATCGCAGAGACAAAAAGCCTGCGTACCTTACGCCCGCTGCGGGAGACAAAAGGCGTCGAGGACTCACCGCTCACCCGGAGGAGCTCCGCGAACCCCTCCTCCACCCGAAACCGCCCGATGGCGGCGAGGAGTGGAAACACCGGCGAAGAGGCGAGTGTCCGAGAGGACTTATTCCGCCAAATCGCGCCGCGCGTCGCCTACGCCCATGCATCTTCAGAACCGCAAAACCCCTAGATCTACTAGGACTACTACCACCTACACCGAAGCGGCGGGCAGCGGTCTCGCCACCCACCAGCGGCGGCCACAATTTGACGAGGCGAGAGAACCACCAGCCCCGCCCGGCAGCGCCAGCCTGCTGGCCCGCCCTCCTCTCTCAGCACAGCAATACGAGGCGAAGTTGAGAAACTAATTGCTGGCCCCGCCTTTAGGTTAAAATACAAGATTTTTCAATTGCAGCTGCTGGAGAGGAGCCTGTAGGCTCTTGGTCTATCAGTCATGTCACAGTGATAGGTAAAAACAAACCTCGTGTTCTCCTGTATTTAGAATACCCATTTTGATGGAGTATTTAATCCTGGTCTACCTAGTCCCATTTAAGCAATAGGCAATACAGATAAACTTTCAACATCCTCATCTGGTTCGAGAGCACAAATGAAATAACGTCACTTACCTCTGCCCCTTACGCATATTTGCATCCAATTTTCACTGTTACGGAACAAATGAGTGTAGGCATATTATGTCACAACCGGCAATAAGTCATTCATGATAAATAGTAAAACTACTACGCAAGATTCTTAGCTTTGTTAAACCCGTATACTATTATATATACTTAGATTCTGAGATTCTCTCGAAAATCTGCTGCCATACATCGCGAAAGTGGCTGCAGCTTCGCACCTTTCCACAAAGAGAAAAGGTCACAAGGATGCCACATTCAGCAAAAGAAAGGTCACAAGGGATGCCACATTTGGCATAGCAAAAGGCAGTACATGTTTTCAGGTTTTGGGCGACTGGAGTTCTCAGCCATTAAAACAGAACCCATCAGCAACCAACTCGCACAAAGCACAAAGTACTCCTGGGCAAATCGAGAGGCAAGCAGCTTGGGCTCGGACTGGCCATCTCTATGAGAACCTGATGTGTATGTATATCTTGTCCTGAACTCCAGTAGCTCTATAAGTTTCCCTGCAATGAATCAAAAGCAAAAGCACGGCTTTATTGCAATGTGTACTTTCATGGAGCACAAATTACATCAAAGAGCACGAACAACGTGCGATACCTGTAAGGAATAAAGGAAGCCAATCAGCTGTGCACGGATTCAGGACACTGTTCAGCCATATACTGGAGATGGCGCCTGTCAGGAACACAATGCAGGCATGAGCATACAGGTTCAGGTACGTGTCTTACTTCACTACTTCGGTAGCAGCAAGAGAAAGCTCCGCACTTGCACGATCATACGCCAACAAAGTGCTGGGCAGCAGCCTCAACTTAACACGCCCCTCACATCCTTTTAGTACAGGAGACTAGCAAAACACATGGGATAGATTGCTCCTTGGAGGCAAATGAGTGATTCTCAGTGGAAACATCAATTGTATGTGCTGATTGGCAAGAACTCACAACACCCAGTAGTGCATATACTGTTCAGGCAATGACATGTGCGTTAAAAGTGAAGAAATCAAGAAAAAGCATATACAACTCAAAATAGACTTCTCTCAATCAAAAACTATAAATGAGTATGCTTGATTCTTGAAGACATTATCATATTAGTATGAATAATATTTCTACGAGAGCTGAACAAAATATGGATTCATTGCATAGGAGGTTGAGTCACCTAGACAAGATTATAAGTAAATCAAGAGCTATCTCTGCAATACCTTATCTCAGTTATTACCAAAATAGTAGGGCAAACAGTGCTGTAATTCTATATAGTAATAGCAAAAAGAATTTTGACTCCCTGAAGGACATATAGTACCTTGAAGCAAAACATACATTCTCAATACAGAATAATGTCACCTGCGAGACACTAAGGCCCCTTCATAGTCAGTGAAACATATATTCCTATGGTCTCTTCTTACATTGAATATTGCACACACAGTGCTTCTTTTTAGAGTAACAATGGAAGATGCCAGGATGAAATCTCGAGCACAGATTCTGGGAAATAAAGCTATCACTCTAGTGCTACCGCAAAGGCCACCCTAGGCAGCTGCATGAGACTATATGAGAGGAAATAAATGGCCTTATAGGAGCAGATAACAATCTGAAATGACTCACAAAGCGACCATGGTAGCACACTGGGCTTCTGTTACCTAGGTGATTTTTGAAAGTATCAAACAGGAAAAAGAAGCGGTTTGTAGTTTGCACTTGGTTGGTCATGTAACAAGATTATTTAGCTACTTGATATTGATCACATTTTGGCATCAAACACAAAAGATCATGTATCACTCAGGTATGATGGTTTTGACATCTCAGCATTAATAATTAACATTTCATGACTAGTTATCAAGCTTTTCAGCATGGCTATTGAAGCATATTTTTCAAATAACAAAATGTGCAGAACACTGCTAGTTATATATAAATGGAAAAAGTAACTGCAGCAAATACAGAAATGAAAAAGAAACAAATGAAAATGTACAATGCGTAATGTTTTGAAAGGTGGTATGCAGGAGTTTCAAATTTGTAAGAAAGAAAAATAAAATTAGATAAATATTGAAGCCTGATGCATACAAAGAGGACTTTAGAATGATTACTTATCGCTGTAGAGGCGAAAATGGAGAAAGAAAGAAAAAGAAATGGTAGAGCACCTCTGTACTTTCATCAGTGCGAACATCCCGCTCGTGAGTGCCTAGACTTACGATGCGGCGAACATGATTTGATTTGTCAGATGAGCGGGTGTTGGGAAAAGGGCATGAAGTCATCATCACTGTCATGACCATCATGGCCAGAGTGCAGAGCGCAACACATGATCTTGTGCGAATCTGATGCTCAAACCTAAAAAGGCCAAGAAGGACAAACTTTTTAGGAAAAAGGGTAAGATTTAGCATTAATTAGATATCAACAGAAATTAATACAAGGAATGGTAACAGATATAAAGAATAGAAAATTAGGTGAGCTTCCAGAACAGTATGAATATGAAAAGTGTTAGTGGAAATATGAGAAGCTGGAGTGGAAACAAAAAGAATAATATTAATTTAGAGTAAGAAAAGTTAAAAATCCACGAGAGTACTAGAAATTAAACTGTAAAAATATGTGTCAGTACATCAAAAAGTGAAAATAAAAAAGAATGTAGATTGGCTGTAAACCAATTCGGACAAATGGAATAAAATGGGCGTGTTATGTGGGATTGTAAAGAGCTTTACGAAGGTATCTAGTACAATAGTCAGCCTATAATGACATCGCCAGAGCATTTTTTCCTTGTACCTCTATGTAGGTATGTAGGCGAACAGAGATTTGTGCCATGTGAGGAAGGGAGCCTAAATGCTTAGGCAGAGGATTCTCATACCTAAAAATGCAATAATCACATTAACTGAGAGAAAAGCAGGAAATACATGTGAAAAATGCAACTACAATGGAAACAAGAAACTTGCACTTGCCGTTGTTGAGTGCTCTCAAAAACAAAAAGCTTTTGGGATTTATGGGGCATCTTATTAACTAGCTCCATTAATTCTGCAGTCATTGTGGTTCAAAATGTAATTAGAATACTACATTAGTATACTGTTCAGATTAAACTCAGTCTTTTAAAACAATGTAGATGCATCTGCTGAGTTGATGAAATGTATGAAAAGAAAAAATGAGAATAAGGGAGACAAAATAACCTTTTGGTTGAAAACTGGACAATTTCGGCATAGGCATCGTCTGCAAAATGCACAATATCACTGTTATGTGAAAACTGTAATCATGCCATTAGTGATGTCCAAACTGTTGTAAGGAGGTAAAAAGCTAACCTGAGGACCTGTCGGCTCCATCAAAAATGATGGAAGCTCGACAGAGAGGAAATAATGACTCAGAAATCAAATTATAAGGGGGTGAATCGTCTGCGAACACACAAAGGGCAATTAATAATGTCTCAGATTCTGTGAATTGTTTGCAAGGCATCTAGCATCGAAAAAGACCATGGACCAAAATAGTATTTGTTAACGTAACCAACAGCAAAAGCAATTTTAGTAGTAAAGACTGCGAGAGTCAACAAACAACAAGTAGAAGCAAAGTTGAATCACAAAATCGATCTATATGATTTGACACCTGACGGCAATGTTACGTAGTGTTGGCAGCGAAACGTCCTTCCCGAGAAGATCAACAGTAACGCTTCGATGTAATACCAGCATCACCAGAACTGGATTCGCCTGATGAACGGTTAATCGCGCAGCTTCAATTGACTAATAAAAACCCGAAAACGGAGCGAAGCAAGTAAGCGGAGGATTGCGATCCTGACACACAAACCGGCAGTAAGATCAGGCGCTCCAGATGAGAACTTACGCCAGCGCGTCCAAAACGTAATGCGACCCCATCGGATAGAGACCTGAGGCAACGACGACGGTGAAGCTCGGGATAGGAGAGGGCGAGCAGGACCTTATGCTCCGTCGGAAGAAGAACCTGAGGCGAAGTCGACGGTGAGCTCAGGATGAGCGAGGCCTGCGCGACCTTGTGCTCCGGCGGAAGAGGAATTGAGGCGACCGGGGCGATGAGCACGGGATGGGTAGGGGCGACGGGACCTTCTGCTCCAGGTGTGCGAGTAGCGACATGTGCACGAAGCTGGAACCGCCTGGAGGTGGGGGAGGTGGGAGGAGGGCGACGGCGGTTGCGGCGAGACGCAGGAAGGTCGAGGGAATCGGGCGGCGGCGGTTTGCGTTGACCGAAGCTGGGGAGGAAACGGGACCAGATACGACGGCGGACGGGATAGCGAGCGCGGATGGGGGAAAAGAAGAAGCCGGTCAGAAACGGCTCGACGCTTGCTCTGGTCGCGGGAGGATCGGCTCGCAGGCCGCGATCGGCTCGTTGGGGACCAAATGCATTTGGACCCCGGGGTCCAAATATAAATACTATAT
>JADLZK010001265.1:0-116119 GCA_015847255.1 Hyparrhenia diplandra
CAGAGAAATGGAGTCATTCACAAAGAATCGGCAAAGACCATGCCTGCCAGACCGCAAGACTTGCCACCGAGATGTGGTCGCCGCCGCATGACAGATACCTGCATACCCACACGCATACGCCACGTGCGATGCCACAAATGTGGAGGACTTCATCAACGAAACCGAGGTAACCGCGGTCCAAAGTCCAAACAAGGTGTATGCTCGCTGGCCTCACTGGAGTGGAGGATTCTTCCTCCCCAACGAGTTTGGCAAAAAATGCCTCAGATCGCACAGCATACCGTGGTGTTGGCCATCGATGCCTTGCATATCAAGTGCACTGTGTCGGGGCCGGTTACCCTGTGTTTTGAACCACTTTCTTCAAGATGAGGGCCATGTTCAACCGGGCGGCCATAGGCAAGGACGTGAACGCTTTGAAGTTGACCGGGGTCCGCTCCAATCCACGCGACTTACAACTTATTGTGCCTCGCTTTTGATGTTAACGAAAGTACAAAAATCCGGGTAACCGTGAAAGTGTCTCCCTCGCCGGATACTCTAGCGCCTACGCTCTACGTGAGATTCTCGCCGAAGAAGAAGAAGAAGAAGCAAAGAAGGAAGGGCGACTTCATCGATCACCACCGATGGGGGACTTTCGCTTGTCGTAATCATTAACCACGCCAAAGATAGATGCCTTCCCGCCCTTTGAGATTGCTAATCGTGTTCGATCAAGCATGAAAGTTATGACTTCCTTACTTAATGCTAATGTACCATAAATCGTAAGTAACAGCCGTAAAAGAACATTCGCTTTGGGTAATGTATTATATAGAACTTTTTGTCTTTATCCAATGTCTCCGAGAGGTGAGATACTCTAGTTACCGACACATACCACTACCAATCGCCTCGCAGACTCATACAAACGCCGATCGACGCATACGGTCCAATCGCTCAGAATAACCGTATGGCGCCGTATTACCCTCGTTGTTATAAAACCGCTCGACAAACGCATCAGAATGGACGGATAGTTACAGCGCCCGCGACCGCTGCCGCCCGATATTGACACGCGCCCGCAATATTTCAACGCATGCGGTATTACCCGCCGCACCAGACGCCTCTACACTATCACGTCAGAAACAAGCCGCGGTATCACGACACCGTGATACAAAATCGTCTTCTAACAAAAACGGGCTACTAGACGCTCGCCAGGCGAAGCTTACGTGACATCGCACGCCACGCACGGCCCGTTTTACCAATGGTCTCGCAACAGTTTCAAGCCAAGATAGACGGTCGCTTGACTAAACGCTGCTCATAAATTCACCGCGGGCCGGTAATGGTACCGGATACGCAGGACGCGCTTTCCCGTAAAACGCTGCCTGAATCTAGACACGCGACTTTAATACACGTGACTGCATTGCACTTTCTCGCACATTCCAAGCGCATGAAGAAGAGACGCCGTGGTTCCGTAACACTCGCAAACCCGTACGCATCTGGTGGCACCAAAAGAGCAAGATACAAACACGCTGCCCGAATTAGTGTTCAGATCCACGTATCTAATCGGCTCCAAGAATGCGTCAGGCGCCTAAACGCGTGTTCAAGATATGGTGAATCTTGTAGACATTTGGTTTGAAAAGGCGTCATATACCGCCGCTCGTATCCAGAGAACTAAAACGCCGGCTCAACGTAAAAATGCAGACGCCGGCTAGATAATACGCTTTATAATTACCCTTATTTCAGACGCTGCTTTGGTCGGTGGGATCGCCGACCCATATCGACGCCGCCCAAACCAAAGCCGGGCATTATCAAGCAAAGACGCACAAGATAAGCAGGCGCTCTCGGGCGCACGGAGGTTATTAGCCTTTTTTACATAGTGTAATTTTAGGCCGGCCGCCAGCAACTATGGCCAATCGCTTCTTTTTATGTCAGCTTTGTAATCGACTTTGAGGTTGTATCTACACCGCTGCCAAGGTCGGCTTTGATCCAAGGGCTATCGCTCATCACAAAGCCTATATAAGAAGACTCCCTGACCCCCGTGGCTAAACCCTAATTCATTCTATCTTATTCTATTCATTATCTCTCGCTTGTAGTGGTGTCCCAATG
This sequence comes from Hyparrhenia diplandra, assembly GCA_015847255.1. NCBI lineage: Eukaryota > Viridiplantae > Streptophyta > Magnoliopsida > Poales > Poaceae > Hyparrhenia > Hyparrhenia diplandra. Next base: position 2,071 of record JADLZK010001265.1, read on the forward strand.
TAAGGATAACCTCTCTCTCTCGATTAGTGAATTAGAAGAAGATTAAAAGAAGATTAGCCATGTAATTAGAAGTAGATTAGACATGTAATTAGAACTAGATTAGATCTAACTTAGATCTAATCAAGAGTAAAGGAGAGTGAGCTATGCCTTGTTCTCGAGATGTCTTGAGGAGTATGGTATGTCCTTGTATCTTTCTCTACAAGACTTATGATTCATATATTTATCTTCTCTATTCACTTCCATGCCTTTCATATATGGTTAAGTATAGTTGTTATGCTATTGCATGGGATCTCCGCCGTATTGAGGAGGGACTCTAGTTATTCATGGTAGCTAGAGTAGTAATCGATAGTGTAGACTTGGTGTCTAGGCTATAGGTTACCCGAGGTTGCACCCAATCCCACGGATAGTTGTGGTAGCCCTGTGGGTGACAAATCTATAAGGCCTTTGTATTCCACCACGCTCGCATTGGTGTTTCAGAGCTTTAGGTGACTTTCTCCCAACTACCTTCTTCCTAGTCTTTCGAGAGTTGGAAAGAAACTGTTGCTTCCCAGCCTTTCTTGAGAGTTGGAAAAGGAACCTGCTCCAAAAGTGAGTGTAATTGCTATCATAGAACCTAAGTAATAGAGAAGTATCTGTGAACCTTGATCTCACCCTTTGACCTCTTGATTAGTTTAGATATTCTTTGATATCTTAGGTAGGTTATTATTTTATGCTTTGATATTTACTTATTCTTTAACAATTACCCCTCACTATAGTCTAGTGGTTTGCTAAGTTAGTGGATACATGATTGTGACTTATTAGAATTCTTTAGCCAAAGCTTCCTCGTGGATACGATACTCTAGAATACTCATCCTAGGAAAAAAGCTACAATGGTGGTGTTCAGGCGCTTGCGTAATCCTTCATATTCTTTTAGCACTTAACAAATGCCAACACCCGTTATCTCCTCGCATCCCCGCTCATTTGCTTGCCTTCACCACCTCCCCGACACGGGTCCAAGAACCCCGGGATATCGACACCACACCACGGCTGTAGACCCGGCAAGCCAAGAATCGCGGTGGGATCGAGGATCCCCGTTGGCCCTCGGGTTGCCCCCTCCTCGGGAGCGGACACGGATGCAGGAGACACCGAGACACGCGTCCACACCAAGGCATCCCCTCCGAGGAGCCGAGGCTCTGCCCCGGGCATAATACGCCTTATAGCCCCCGGGCGGTAGACACCTTTAGCATTTGTACATGACACGTATATTGTATACATTATCTCCTTTACACTATAAAAGGGGAGTGATGCCATAATAGAGGGATCCTCTCTTCTAGGTTTTCACACTTAGCCATCTCACCCCCAGATTGAAGTTCTCTTCATTCCGAAATCACTTGTAATCGCTTTGGTTCTTGTGCACATTTGGTGCGAGGTAACCTAAAGGACACCACCGCTGGGCGTAGGGCCCCATGGCCCCGAACCAGATAAACTCTTCGTCTTCCAAATTTTGCACACGCCATCAAAGCGGGGAGCGCACAAACCTATAAATCATTGCCGATGCTTGGGATACCTCGATTCTCAAAACACCGACACCATCATTTTAGCAAACTCTTCACAATAAGCTTGATTTGTTGACCCAAATATGATATCATCCACATATATTTGCAAGATGGAAAAATCATTGCCAATCTTCTTGGTGAAGAGAGTAGTGTTGGCCTTCCCCATCTTGAAGCCTTTTTTTTTGAGTAAGAAGTCTCTCAACCTCTCATACCATGCTCTAGGTGCTTGCTTCAAGCCATACAATGCCTTCTTCAACTTATACACATGATTAGGCTTGTGATAATCCTCAAAACCGGGAGGTTGCTCAACATATACAAGCTCATTGATGAAGCCATTGAGAAATACACTTTTCACATCCATTTGGTATAGCTTGATGTCATGGGCACATGCATAGGCTAGTAGGATTCTAATTGCCTCTAATCTTGCCACGGAGCATATGTTTCACCAAAGTCAAGACCCTCAACTTGAGTGTAGCCTTGTGCAACTAGTCCTGCTTTGTTTCTAACCACAATGTCATCTTGATCTTGCTTATTCTTGAACACCCACTTGGTTCTAATGACATTATAGTTGGTTGGCCTTTCCACCAACTCCCATACTTCATTTCTTTCAAAGTTGTTTAGCTCCTCTTGCATTGCCAAGACTCATTCTTCATCTTTCATGGCATCATCAATCTTCTCCGACTCTTCTTGTGACACAAATGCAAAGTGCTCACAAAATGCCGCAAGTCTTCCTCTTATTTGTACTCCACTTGCAATGTCACCAACAATTTGATCAATTGGGTGATCTCTAGCAACACTTGTATTTTGGAGTATTGGTAGTTGATTGCTTGAACTTGGTTGATCACTTGATGTGCCTTGCACTTGATAAGATGAACTAGCTTGTTGATCTTGCACCTGAGAACCACTAGCTTGACCCATTGGAGATGAGAGCACTTGATCTTTGTCATCATCAACATCAATCACTTGAGTTGGCTTGATGTGTCCAATGTCCATGTTCTTCATTGCATCTACCAATTGGGTTCCACCAACATCATTGTGATTTTCTTCTGCATCTTGAGACCCATTGGTTTCATCAAACTCCACATCATGCACTTCCTCAAGTTGACCACTAGTGCTATTCCACACTCTATATGCTTTGCTTGTAGTGGAATAACCAAGCAAGAAGCCCTCATCACATTTCTTGTCAAACTTGTCCAATCTAGTGCCTTTCTTCAATATGTAACATTTGCAACCAAAGATTCTAAAGTAAGCAATGTTTGGCTTTCTTTCATTCAATAGCTCATAGGGTGTCATGTCCATCATTGGATGACAATACAATCGGTTGATATAGTAGCATGCGGTGTTGATTGCTTCGGCCCAAAATGATTGACTCACATCATATTCACTAAGCATTGACCTTGTCATATCCATGAGAGTCCTATTCTTCCTCTCAACTAGGCCATTGGATTGTGGTGTGTAGGTAGGTGAGAATTCATGCTTAATGCCATAGTCATTGCATAGCTCTTCAATTCTTGTATTCTTGAATTCACTACCATTGTCACTCCTCACTTTCTTGATGGTAACATCATATTCATTGCACACTTGCTTGAGAAATGTCTTGAAGATTGAATATGTGTCACTCTTGTCATTGAGAAAGAATACCCATGTATATCTAGTGAAGTCATCCAAAATCACAAATCCATACTTATTGCCTCCAATGCTAGTGTATGTGGTTGGACCAAACAAATTCATATGCATCAACTCAAATGGCTTGCAAGTGCTCATGAAATTCTTCTTAGGATGAGTGTTGCCCACTTGCTTGCCGGCTTGACATGCACCACATAGCTTGTCCTTTTCAAACTCAACTCCATCCAAGCCTCTCACTAGGTTGTGCTTCATAAGCTTGTTCAATTGCTTCATGCCAACATGTCCTAGCCTTCTATGCCAAAAGCCAACCCATGCTTGATTTGGAGAGCAAGCATGTACTCAATTTTGCTTCACTTGTGCCAAAGTCAACTAGGTAGAGATTGTCATGCCTAAAGCCCTTGAATATCAACTTTGAGTCTTTCATGCTAACAACCTCAATGTCATCAACCCCAAATATGCACTTGAAACCAAGGTCACATAGTTGTGCTACCGAGAGCAAGTTGAAGTTCACCTTGTCAACATGTGCCACATTGGATATGCTCAAATCACTTGTAATCTCAATCTTACCATGACATTTGATCTTGCCTCTACCATTATCACCAAATGTGATACTACCACCACTTGAACTTGTATCAAAAAAGAGTTGAACATTCTAGCATCACCGGTCATGTGTTGAGTACACCCACTATCAAGAATCCAATGCCTCCCACCGGACTTGTAATTCACCTACAAATTAAATCAATGAGATTTAGGTACCCATCCTTGCTTGGGTCCTTGGAGGTTAGTCACCAAAGCCTTTAGCACCCAAATGGACTTCTTCTTTGGTCCCACAATTGGTGTATCAATAAACTTTGCCTTCACACCATTCTTCCTCTTGGTAAGCAAATAGCATGAATCAAAACAAATTGAATGCACTTTGTTTGCTTTCTTGTTGGTGCTTATTTTAGTGCATTTTTGCTCTTGATGCCCAACTTGCTTGCATATTTGGCAATAGGAACCATTGCTCTTCATAAAGCTAGGCTTTGGAGTCACAAAAGCCTTTTTGCCCTTCTTGGGGATATACCCTAGACCTTCCTTGTTAAGGAAAAATCTTTGGCTACCCAAGCACTTTAGCAACTTGGCATCCCCACCATATGCCTTACCCAAGGCGTGGGTGAGCTCATCCACCTCTCTCTTGAGAGTCTCATTCTCAACTAATAATGATGAATCTAAAATCTTTTCATCACTACTAGTGGAGGTAGAGTGGGTTGGTGTGGATGAAGAGGGTATGTTTGGTTCTTCAACATCAACCATGAACGGTTCATCTATAATGTCACATGTTGAACCAACATTCCTCTTGGATACCAAGACAACCTTGTCACTCTTAGCCACTAGCAAGGAATGAGCTTTCTCAAGCTTTGTATGAGCAAGTTGAAGCTCCTCATGGTCTTCCTTTAGACACTCATAGGATGCTTCTTGCTCCTTAAGGCTCTTTTCAAGAGAGGCAACTCTCTTTTCCAAGGCCATATATTCTTTTGCCTTAGCTATGAGAACAATGTTAGCTTGCTCCATTGCCTCAAACATCTCATCTTTAGTGGGTTCATTTGATTCATCATATTCTTCCTCACTATTATATTTTACTTCATTAGAGGATGGTTCATCATATACCTTAGTGGCCTTAGCCATGAAGCATGAACCGGAGGATGAGTCAAATAGAGAAAGCTTGTCTTGATCAACTAGAGCCATCATAGCCTTGTCCTCTTCTTCCTCTTCGGACTCATCACTATCCCATGTCACAATAAATGCACCATCCTTGCCTTGCTTGAAGGTGGCCTTGTTCTTGGCCCTTCTACGGTCCTTGTTGTTCTTCTTGTCCTTCCTATGAGGACATTCCTCAAAGAGATGATCGAGACTATCACACTTCCAACATAGCCTATTGTCTTCATTGCCCTTGGAAGTGTCCTTCTTGTAGTTTCCAAATCTCCTCTTGTACTTGAGCATGGTGCCAAACTTCCTCACCACCAAGGCAAGAGCTTCATCAACCTCTTCTAGGCCGGATACATCACATTCTTCTTCTTGTGCCTTTGTCTTGCCCTTGTTTGAGGTAGAGGATGCATTGAATGCAACGGTCTTCTTCTCCTCAACCTTCTTGTCTTCCTTCTTCTCCTTAGCATCAACATCACGATCATACTTGTCAAATGTCAACACCTCTCCAAGTAGATCATTTGGCTTCTTTGAATCAAGCCCATCTCTTTGTAGCATGAGAATCAACATCTTGAATCTTGAGGGTAGGCTAATCAAGAATTTGTGGCAAAAATCTTGATCTTGTGTCTTGTAGCCCAAGGTCTTGAGATCATTGACAATCACTTGTAGCCGGTGAAACATCTCAAGAATTATTTCACCATCCTTCATCTTGAAGGTCTCAAACTCACTCTTGAGGCCATATATCTTGGCACTCTTGACAACCTTTGTGCCCTCATGTCTCACTCAACCTTGTCCACACTTCACTTGCACGATCCAAATCCTTGATTCCCTCAAATATCTTGGCATCAATGGCATTGTAGATGGTATTGAGTGCCATCCGATTGCAAGTGCGATTTGCTCGATCCTCATCGGTGAGCTTGGTAGGATCAAGAATGACATAATCATTCTCCGTCACCTCCAAAACTCTCTCATGTATCGATCCAAGGTACATAGTCATCTTTCTCTTCCAATGATCAAAAGAACTCTCACCATCAAAGTGAGGCGGCTTTCCCCCAACATGGTTGAACACTATAGTAGCCATATCTTGCACCGAAGGGTGTTACTCCTTGCTAAAACGGTGACCACGGCTCCGATACTACTTGAAAGGTCCTAAATGGCTAGAGGGAGGTGAATAGCCTAATAAAAATTTCTACAAAGCACTAGACAAACTTGTTAGAATAACAAATGGCAATAAAAGCGTTTGCTCTAGCTCTACTTGTCGGCAAGCCTCCTATTGATAATTCTAGTTGCTATAGTCTCTAATTCACACACAATGGCTAAGTCACTACTTTACCAACTAGGTGAACAAGCTAGATTACTCTAAACAAGACTAAGCAACTAAGCAATTCTACTCAAACTACACAAGCACAATATATATCAATGTAAATGCAAGGTAGAGAGGAGGTTTTATACCAATGTATCGAGGTAAGTCAACCAATCACTGTAGGATGAATATCAATATGAACAATGAAGCCAATCACCAACGGATGACAAGAGACACAATGATTTAACCCGAAGTTCACTTGAGCACCCTCAAGCTAATCTCTTATTGCCGACCTTCTCACGTGTGGGTCAAGGTGGAGCTCACTCCAAGCCAATTGCCTTTAGGCTTCTTGCACCCAAAGCAAATGAGAGGTACCCAAGATACGAGCAATAGATTACTCACACTTTGTCTTCCCGACGAGGAGTGTGTGATCCTCTCACAAAGGAGGAGGTGCCAAGAACATACACCTTCTCTTGCCAATGCCTCCACCAATCACCAAGCCCGGCTAGGAGTGGTGCTCTCCAAGAGCAACAAGAAAACTACCGGCTCACAACGATCCACAAGTGCCACTAGATGCAAAGATCAAAGCAAAGTGCACCTGAATCACCTCAACTCACTAGAATGGATGCTCTCAAGCAAAGGAGTGAGGAGGAGGATGAGTGCTCAGCTCTAGAGGTGTTAGGATTGATTCAAAAGGACCAAGAGACCTCCAAGAGCCGGCCAAAGGAGTATAAATACCCCCACCACAAAATGTGACCGTTTGGGGTGCAATCCACGCACAAATCCCACCGGCCGATGACCGAGCTGCGAGTGGGTCGGTCGGCGCGTCCGTCGGTGCTTCGGTCAGCACCGGAAGCCTCCGGTCGGGGTGCGTCCGGCCGCTTCTCGGCCGAAACCCGGTTGACATGCTCTCTCGCCGGACGCGATCACGGTGCATCCGGTCGATTCTCCATGCGTCCGGTCGGTGAGTCCGGTCAACAATGAGCTGCGAAAATCTATCATTTTGTTGTCGTTCCTTCGCTTTGCTCCAAACCAACTTCCGTCACTTGATTCTTGTTGCCGACACGTCGAAGAACACCCCGACACTATGTGTTAGCATTTTGAAAACATTTTCCATCAAGAATGGAGTTAGCTCTCTAGGTTAGAATGCATGCAAATGATTTTTGAACCTAGAGGCACATGAGGACCGATATGTGCGATAGTTTTCCCTCTTTATAGTGCGGCTTATCGATCCTATAATCACTCACACCCCTCTACGGTGTCTTGAGTGTAAAATCAAAATGGCCCTATGATATACCTTTGCCTTGAGCCCATTTTGATCCTCGAAACACGCCAAACCGCGCACTTGATCATCAATTGGATCACCTCGACCCATCCACCATGACCACCATGCACCGTCCTTAGCTTTGACCAATCTCCAACTAAATAAATACTTAGCATAGAGAGATTAGTCCTAAGGATGACATCAATTAGCCAAAACCAATCTAGAGATCTTCAAAAGGATGGCGAGGCGCCGCCAAATGCATACTGGCGAGAGACATGGCGACCTCCATGTCCTTGGGTTTCGCATCTCGACGTCCCGTCTTGGCGGTTCGCCCAAGCTTCTTTGTGTAGATGTTGACCTGCTGCTTGTCGTCGAGGTTGCTGCGCGCGTGCCACGTGAGTCGAAGGCGCTGCGTGTACTCATCGGCGGTGCTGTCTTCCTCGGGCGATGCTAGCTCACCCGGTAGATTCCTCCGTTCATTTGGGGCGAAGCTTCGTTGGCGTATTGGGCGGCTTGCCCAATCGCCACCGGTTTCTCCTAGGACAACCTCATGTACCATTCTTTGTGCTCCTCTGTGAGATGATAGGAGGCATACCGGACTTGCTCATTCTTTGGCGTACCTTGTCCCTGAAGAATTGCTCGTAGCGGTTGATCCATGGGAGAGGGTCCTCCTTGCCATCAGATTGGGAAGGGACGGCTTGTGCGGCGGGGAGCGAGACTGGGAAGGTGTCGACCGGAGGAGGGCGGAGGGGCGCATGCGCCCGGATGGCGGCGCCGCCGGGCGTGGGGCTTCGCCCCAAGTAGCCCTTCATCGGGTCCTCCAGATCGGCTGCGGTGACTTGATCATCACAGTTACGCTTGCCACCATCGGTCCGCTTCTTGATGAAGTCGCGGGCTGTCGTCTCGGCCCGGCGTCTTCATCTCAAGATCGGCTTCCCGAAGTTGTTGACGGCGCTTGATCATTTCTTTGGATCGTCGCCCGGAGAGGATCGGACGGTTTAGTCTCGATCTTGTCCATCCTATTGGTCGAATTTGGCAAACTGTTCCCCAAGTTTTTCAGCAGACTTCTTCGATTCGTTGTCCATGGTGGTGGGTGGATCGTAGTGGTCTCCCGGATACCAATTTGTCCGATTCGGCTAGATTGGGCGAAATTGACATGTGGATTGGAGAATTGGGAAGAGAGGATGGAGTGGGGGAGGGAGGCGGCGAACGGCCGTCGCGTCACGGCGTCTTGCCCGAGGGGACGCAGCGCAGGCGGTGGCGGCGGTCGGGGCGGCGGCGCGATGGAGAGGAAAGCGGAGAGATTGGGATAAAATTTCTTTATTTGCTTGTTGCCATGAAAGATTCTGAGACCTCTTACTTTTATAGCCCGGCTAGTGGGACTTGTATGTCAAGCAATCTCTCTAAAGGTTTCCTTATAGATTGGAATACCTTTTACAAGCATATCCTATTTATTTATTTCCTAATAAGGGTCTCCCTTATAGATGAGATATGCTCTTGCACACCAAAAGCGCCTAAAGATAATCCTAGATATTTTTCTTACTTTATTTCCGAATTAATTGCGAAGAATCCTAGATAATCCTAGATAATCCCGGAGGAAGGGAGGAGGCGGTGGCGGGCTACTTGAGCCTGGGAGGGGGGCGCCCGGCTCCGCTGGCCTGACGGGCATGTCTTGGGTCCTATTTCCTGGGTCATGACATTATAATTTGGAAAACAGGAAGTATCCCTTTAATTAGGTACAGTAGGACGACATTTACGACAACGGAACGCAAATTGCATTGGTAGCGAAACCATCCACATCGATAAAGTTAATTAAGTTGGGTACCCATCAGCATAAAATTTTAGCTTATTCGTGTATCTGGGTGGCCTGGACGGCCACCTGATTTTTGTCATTCGTTGACTTATTCGCGTATTTGGGTGTCCCGGAGGTTGCACCAGCAATCCGTTCTTTTAAATACTGCCGCCGTTTCATAGTATTTGTCGTTTTCTCCACGCCATAAATTTGACTCATTTTGTACTAAATAGATGTAATATTTGTATCTCTAAATAAATTTATTAAAAATAGATTTGAAAATCTTTTCTATAATATTTGTACTCATTTTGAAGCATTAATTATGAAACATAAATATTCTTGATTTTTCGGGAAGCAAAAGTACAGATATTCTAGACGGAGGGAGTACGAGTAGTTGGCCTGGCTGGGTGCTGGTTGGCTCTCTCGATCGGTCTGTGTCCTCCGATGGCCGGCCGGCCGCACGGGGAATGAGGTCAGTAGATAGACCATGCTAAGTGGACATGGATAGATCCATGGACGTCGGCGTGCCGTGCTGGAGCAGGCGCAGGCGCAGGCGCTGCGTGGTGGATTTTGGACACCGATCGTGCGATAAAGACCCTACTATCTAGTTCGCGGAGGTGTGCCGTGTACATGACGTGCCGCGCCTCACGTGTGTGTGTGTGGCACACGAGTCTGTCCGTGGACATCGACGACGACGAAGCAACCAATGGATGGATCAAGTCGTTCCGTTGTCGTCGCTAATTGGGTCATTGATTAGCGCGTGCGGCCGTGACTGACCCGCACCCTTGGAGAGTCAAACACTGATTGGTTTGGCCTGGTTCGGATCGGATCGGATGGATGAAATGAAACATGAGCTGCTTCTGCGGTTCTGCCTGCCTTCCCACGCATGGCGTGACGCGCCCCTCTCCTCCCCGGCCGGCCGGCCTTTTCCTTTCACCCATCTCTTCCTTCCTAATTCTTCTTTCCTACTACTCCAAATACTAAGCAACAAGCTGACCCATCGATTGATCCAGCAAAACCTTCATAATTAGCCGCTTCCTTCAATTCATCGATTGATCGAGCAGGAAAGCAACAAAAGATGCAGCGGCCGGATGATGACACGGTGCACGCCGCAGCCATCGTCTTGGCCGCCGCCGCGAGATCCAACAGCATAGGCCTCCTGCGCCACCAGCATCAGCTCGACGACCACGCCACCTGCGCCGCTGCGGTACGTTATATGCCTACCTGCTGCTTTCTTTCAGAATTTCTGATGCATCAATTAAGTTTTAAAGTCAAAATCATATATATCAAGAACACGTGCACAGGTCGTTGCAAGAATATACTAGCTAGGAGTATATTGTTTTCTGATTCAACGCTAGCATACCTAAGCTCGTCCATGGTGTGTGTCCAATCCGATCCTGATGGAGTTGTTGGTTATCTTGCTTTGCCTTGACGCTGGCACGCAGAAGAAGACGAGATGGTGGTCGCGTCTGAAGGCGAAGCTCAAGTGGTTCCGGCCGCACGGCCACCCGCAGCGCATCGCCGACGCGTCGCGGTCGCCGCCGGAGCCGGGCGCACCCTGCACCGCCGAGCAGCTGGCGGCGGGCAGCTCCAGCATCCACCACTACCACTATGCCCGCCACGCGCCGCAGCCGGCGGTGGCCTTCGTGGCGCCGCCGTCGTCGCCCGCCTCGTCCGTGCTTACCTCGGAGTCGCCGTCGCCCGTGGTGCTCCTCAACGGCATCAGCAACAGCAGCTACAGCTCGCCCACGGCCTCCATCTTCGCCATCGGCCCCTACGCCAGGGAGCCGCAGCAGCTGGTGTCGCCGCCGGCCTTCTCCGCGTCCGCGGGCATCACCGAGCCGTCCACCGCGCCGGTCACGCCTCCGCCGGAGTCCGGCTTCAACTTGCTGGCCACCACGCCGTCGTCGCCGGAGGTCCCTTTCGCCCGCTTCCTATGGTCGTCCGTCGCGGCAGACCAGCAGCGGCACGGCACCGGCACCGGCACGCCCAGCGATGGGTTTTTCCACGCCTACCAGCTGCAGCCGGGCAGCCCCGTCCTCGTGTCCCCGGGATCGACCTCCTCGTCGCCGCCACCATGGAACATGCAGCAGCAGCACTGGGTGGGAACGCACAGTGATGGTGGGCGCGTCCCCATCAAGGACAAGTCAAATGATGATGAGGCGGCCACTGGCGGGGGCGAGTTTGTGTTCGGCAGTAACGCAGATGTGGCCGCCGGCGAGCGCTTTGCTGGTGGTGAGGTCGGCGCCGGTGGAGACGCGACAGAGCAGTGGCCTTTCCTCGTTGCTCATCCTCATAGTTGACTGACTGAGGATCAACGGTCCATATATTACAGACCGATTAATTATACTAATTTACATGATACCGTCCTTGCCATGACTGAATTCGGCAGATATAATGATGTCCTCGCCGTCGGCGCCCTGCATGGGCGGAAGCAGAGGGGTACCGCCCACTGGTTGCCGTCGATGTAGGAGACGTCCATGAACGACGCGGCCTGGCGCTGGTCCAGCTGCCTCGCGTACGCCACCCTCTGCACGGGGCCACCGCTGGCGCCGGGGCCCGTGCAGTCGTACTCCCCGAAGAACACCGACTGCTGCCTGGCGGGGTCGTTCCAGTCGTTCCATGCCCCGGGCGCGACGACGGCGGAGAGGTACGTCCTGGCGAAGACGACGGTGGCGTAGGCGCCCCACGCCCTGCCCAGCCACACCTGCCCCGTGCCCACGACGGTGCAGCCCACGAACGCGAAGCCTGTCCTCTCGGCGGGCGACGCGCGGCCGTGCGCCGTGACGCTCCCCGTGACGGTGCCGTCCGCGGCGGCGTTGGCGACGGAGCTGATGGTGCAGCCGAGGTAGAGGGAGCGCGCGTTGCCGTCGATGAAGTCGATGGAGCCCTCGACGTAGCAGCCGCGGAACAGGTGACGGCCCTGCTCGTCCAGCAGCGTGTCCTGCGAGCTGTAGAAGCCGCACCAGTAGAAGGCGGCCTGGTCGCCCGCGACGCGCAGCGCCACCGCCTGGCCGCCCGCGCCACCCGGGTCGGCGGAGGGAGCCGTGTTCTGGACGCTCAGGTTGTAGGCGACGAAGTTGGCGGCGAGGACGGCGACGGTGGCGCTGTAGAAGGTGCCGCCGCTGGAGTTGGCGGTGTCGTTCCAGACGATGGTGGTGTTGAGGTTGCCGCGGCCCTGCAGCGTGACGCCCGTCTTGTTGCTCCACACCACCACCTTCTCCGCGTACACGCCGGCGTCGACGGCGATCAGCGTGCGCGCCAAGGCGTAGTCGGGCACGGCGTCCACGGCCTTCTGCAGGCTGGTGAAGTTGGCGCAGCCCTTGCGGTCGACGGTGAGGACCAGGGTGGCGTTGTGCAGGGACGCCATCTTGGCGACCCACCTGGCCTGGTCGTCGCACGCCCGGCGCCGGTGGTGGTGGTGCCGGCCCTCTTCCGCATCCGCCCCAGGGGAGGTGTAGGGAGAAGAAGCAGGCTGCTGGAGGTTGAAGGATGATCTGGAGGCGAGCAGGACGGCGAGAAGCGCAGAGCAGATGGCCGATGCTGCCCATAACACCAACGGCGCCTTAGCACCAGCTCTGCCTGTGCTTCTTGTTGTACGGCGCAAAAGCTTCCTCATTTTCCTTTTGCGTCCTTCAGTGGACTGAGACTGGCTGCTAATATCTGCTGAGAAGATTTCTGTGTTCTTCTCGATCATACTCATCATCAGTGGATTTAGGGTGTACTCCCTTGCGGCTTGCGATGGTGATGATGAGCCATCAGCCATGCGTAACGTAATGTGAGTGCAAAGCAAAACAGACTGTGATTGTCGAGTGCTCTCGTCTGGTGGATGGAAGACATGGTGGATAGAACAGGGGATGCTTGGCATTGCCGGTTTTCGGTTTTCGATCACAAACCATCTAAGAATAAAGAGAAGACATTTGCACCGACTTAACAAGTTGTTGCATGATGGGTGCAATGCATTGACCATCTTATACTATTTCAGTGTCCTAAGGACAGAGTTTAGTGTAAATTGGGTGTAATTTTATCAAATTTGATATGTAAGCTGTAAATTTGTCACCATTTGTGATCATTTCTTTTGTCAATGTGCATTCCATAAATTAATATGATCATTAATTTGACCATCTGTATTTGAAAATATGTTATAGTTCTTGCTTAGAAAAAAATCTAGAGGCTGTTGGGTTGTGATTCGATGGTTTTTAAAATTTGGATGTTAGCATTATCTGGATGTTGTTTTATAAAGGTGAAAACTATCGGTTGTAACTTGTAATGTAGAGACCCAATTTTTACTGGCCGAACCGAGGCTAACCGAGAAATACGGGCCGAAGATCTGGTCGGTCCGCCGTCGGGCTCATCTCCCAATCGCCCCACCGTCCTCGCTTGTCCTAGACAAAGCAAATTCTCGTCTCGCCGCCGTCGGGCTCATCGCCGTCGCGGTGCGTGGGTGCCCGCGATGGATCCGAGCCGCCCTCTGCTTGGGCGCGGCCCCTTCTTCTCCTCTTCCGTCCACGCTGCAACCGCCCTCCTCCTAGTCGTCGTCGTCCTCGTCACGCTCCTCCGCCTCCCCCTCTCCACCTCCCCACACGCCGCCGCCACACTCACCGACCAGAAACCTCAGGAGCAGACCTGCGACCCCACCTCCCCGCTCGACTGCGCCGACCCGCGTTTGTTCCATCTCATGATGCGCAGCGCCATCGAAGCCTTCCCGGCCGTACATTTTGCTCGCTTCGGCCGCCCCGTCTCCGGTGACCCCCATCCTCATCTTGCGACATGGCCTGGCGCGCCCGCTCAACTCCGACTCCCCTCCAAGGCCACCACCAAGGACTACCGCCGCTTCGCCATCGCCCGCGACCCCCACACATGCGCCTACTCCGTCATCTCAATCGGCGATTACCATTCCGGCCCCAACGCCCGCAAGCCCCGCCGCGGCGCCACTAATGCCACCATCGCCGCTCCGCCGCCGCCCGCGCTCTCCCGCTCGCAGTTCGCCCAGGGCGCGTACCTCGCCTACCTCGGCGGCGGCGACCGCTGCAAGCCCATGCCACACTACCTGCGCAGCCTCCTCTGCGCCCTCGCCGAGGCTAGCTACCTAAACCGCACCCTCGTTCTCGATCTCACACTCTGCCTCGCTGCCTCCTATGCCGCCCCCGGGACGGGTGGAATGCCTGAGGAAGGCAAGCGCCTTGCCTTCTACATCGACGTCGAGCACTTAAACTCCCAGGTCCCCATCATCGAGGAGAGACAATTCTGGGCGGACTGGGACAATTGGGGGTGCAGGGTCAACTCCGAGCACGCCTCATTGAGGACGCCAGGCTTGCACCTATGAAGTTCTCCAAGGTGAGGGACACCCTCATCGTCAGGAAATTTGGAGACGTCGAGCCAGGTAACTACTGGTACAATGTCTGCGAGGGTGAGGCAAAGCATTTGTTCCACACATTGCGCTGGGGGATACGCTGGACTCCAAGATTGATGCACATTGTTGATGTTATCATCTCAAGGATGCAACCAGCCTTTGATTCAATCCATATCAATGCCAAGGGTGAGGACCTCAGACAGAGGGTGGAGGAAATTCTTGGTGGAGGGCGGCAGGTGTATGTTGCGGGGGAGGGGGTCAACAGTGCATTGCTGGAGCAACTCAAGGCAAAGCACATTATACATTATCTGGATGAATTTGAGGACCTGTGGGGAACAGACAGCAAGTGGTTCTTGGAGATGAAGAGGCTCAATGGCGGTGTTCCTGTGGAGTTTGATGGGTACATGCGTGAGGTTGTTGATAGAGAGGTCTTCCTCAAGGGGAAGAAGAAGGTGGAGGTGCTCGGTGATTTGGTTTCTTCTCTCACCTAGATAACTTGTTTGTTGATACATCCTAGAAAAGTTGTTGAACAGCACAAGCGTGTGCTTTTGTCAAGCTAGTCTTTTAAACCTCACTATATCTGAATTTAGTTCTCAGACTCGTCTCTAGGGGATTTATTTTGCTAGCCACTATCATTTCCATGGAAATTTTGGTAACCTTCATTGTATACATAGTTTTGTGCTTCTGATAGCACTATTCCATTTAATTTATCAGTTTCCTAACACTGGATGCTGCTTGATAATGGAAGAAGGATTTGTAATATTTACCATGCTATTTACTTCATTTCATATCCTCTATCCTAATTTCTAGGGGTTTTCCACTACACTTAAAACATATGGTTATTGGTTTTGTTTCATTTGCATGGGGGTTTTGGCTTCTGGGCGTCTATGTTCTTGAAGTTTGAGTGATGCACTGGCAGAAGTACAGTTCTGAGTCCTGTTTCTGAGAACAAAATCCTGGATGCTTGCAGGTGCAAAGGGGCTAAATGCTGTGGTCGCTGCTAGGCTCCCTGTTTAGAGTTTTTAGTGGCAGGCAGGCAGTTGGTCGTGATGTTTTTTGTTTGTGGCGCGTGTTTAGTGGTGTCTGGTGTTGATAGGAACCCTAGTCTTACCTCGGATGGTGCGTAGGTTGTAGGTGTGGCTGATCGGAGGATGAGGCTTGAACCTTTGATGGCGGGCGCTGGGGGCGTGTCGCTGCTGCAAGGGGGAGAAGAGAAGGGCGGCTAGGGTTTAGGGGAGACCGGCTCCCAGGGGAAGCCGGCAACAATTAGGTTGCAAATCGGCTTAATTTCCAATAATCCAATGTTTACAAGTATTAATAGTTCTCTCTCAAATAAAGCTATAAAAGATAATTTGGGCCTAGCCCATCTAACATGACCGGCTGAGCCTCCCTAGGCGCCTCTAATTAGCCACTATTGGGCTGACGGCGCAGGTAGGGGATGCCGGTCATAACAGGTGTTTATTTGTTTGTTTGTGTGTGGCTTCTTTAGCCTAACTCCTCTTCTCTAGCCTAACTCCTCTTCTCTTAATGCAATGATATGCAGCTCTCCTGCAGGAAGTAATGTTTCTGACAACAAAATCCTACTATGTATACAAAATAAGGATACCTTTGTGAGCATTCGCTTGCTAGCTAAAATTATGTATTCTCCCTTACACTCCTCCCAAAATATAAGGACTTCTGAGTTTGTCCTAAATCAAACTATTCTAGGTTTGACCAAATCCATAGAGAAGTGTATTAACATCTATCAGTCATCAAAAGAGTAAAATATGAAACTCTAATTTCATAACGGACCTATTTGTGCTGTTCAGAATCGTAATATTATTGTTTGTTTCTATAAACTTGGTCAAATGTAAGGTAGTTTGACTTAGGGAAAACTCAAAAGTCCATATATATCGGGTGGAGGGAGTACCCAAATATTTCATTGGGACAATCGGGAGTTGATCTGCTTGTCAATCAATATCCTAGTTCATGCAGAGATTTTGTTTGCTTTACCAACAACCTGACACTGATAACTATTTCATTCTATGGAACATTCTCTGACCATGAATTTCTTTCCTTGTGCCTTTTCTATCTATCTATTCTATTCTATACTATAAAGGAGGAGTGAACGAATTGGAAATAGACTCACCGATAAATGGGATCAACAGGATATAGTTGTATCTGAAAACTTTTAACTATGACATGATATTTTCAGCAAATTTAAGCAAGTAACTTGGAAAAAAAAAAAAAGTATTTTCAGTTCAGTTCTCTTTTGTGCATAAATCTAGACTGCTGTATTTTCTGCACTTTTTTGTTCACTGTATTTTTTTGTCTTCAAATACTACCTGGCTGAACTAAGGAAAATAACTAGGAACTTAGTGACGGTACTATAATAGGGGAGGGGTCACATGCTAAATTTTTCGTTGGAGAGCTGAAAGATGGCCGAAAATCTGTGCTGAAGAAGCTCGGCCAGAATTCTGTAGTGAAAAACCTTGCATTATGACTTGATGGAACTGCAGCTACGAGCTTACTGCAGGAACAAACCAAGTACTAGTATTTTGTTTTTTTGCCAAGGTCAGACAAACCATTTTTCATGTTTATTGGTTACTGCATTTTCGCTATTTAATTGGAACATGGACCTGTTACCTATTTCATTTTTGTTTCGAGATGATGCATTAATTGACATGTGTGCCCATATGAACTCATATAATTCCTGAGACTGAAAACAATAGTAAATATTGCTGAGCTACTGGGTGCTTGCCCTCTGGGTGTCTGGCTGCAATCTACATTAATGTTGTTTTAGTGGGTTCCATCTTTATAGGCTTTATGTAGATATAGATTATTCTTTGCACATGCTGAATTGTATCACATTCCTGTTCCTGTTGATTTCCTTTTATTTTGGTTCCGTTTTTGCTATAATGGCGAAAGCATAACCAAGTATTGAATTGAAAGGAACAATCTAATTTTGCTCCAGGAGATTACTAACTACATGCTTCTTGCATGTGGAGCTGTTTATGTTGTCTCAGTGAGAGAGAATTGTGGATGTCTGTCATGGGAAGATCCTAGAGTATATTAGAGTATAATTGGTAGATAATCTGCTGCTACAACTCACTACTGGCTGCAAGCAATTGCAGTGAAACTTCCTAGCAGCCAGGTAGGACTTAGACTAAGACTTGACTGCTGTAGCAGCCAAGGTCTTCTCTTTTGTAATTTCTAGGAGCTAGAGTTGATGCAGGGAAGTAGAGCCAAGGAGCCAGCCAACCCCTTTATGTACCCAGGACCCATTGGAATGAAGGAAGAAATGAACAACAAACAATTCAACCCTCAAAGATTTTAGTCTCCCTCCACGCCAACTTTGCCCGGCCTTCCTCTTGGCAATGGTTATCCTCCCTATACCCCATATGAACTAACGTTCATAACAATGTCCCTTTGTGTTGAAAGACTGTAATTGCAGAAATAATTCTGAAATTTTGGACACAACACTGTAAAATGGCTAAACATTAAAGCTATTAGGAAATCGACGCCTTCATAATTTTCAGTCATCTTTGTTGGGGAAAAATAGTAAAGTTACTATGCAACCTTATTTCATAGGCTACACAACATTATGAACCTGTTTAAAATGCTTGTAGCACAGTTTCAAAATTTTCATACAATCGGTCTCCAAAATAATGTTAAGAATTATTCATGAAGTCCCTACCAGCTGTGTCTATCATTGTAGGTTTATAACACAGTGATATTATGATGTGCGATGAAACAAATATGTGCGATGAAACAAATGTTTGCATTGCCTTCTTTTATTGCATCATCACAAATCTACTCCCTCCATACCCAAAAAGCTTGACGTTTAGGATAGCGACACTGTCATGTGGAGTCGGGCTGCAGAACCCAAGCCCACGACGAGTGGCTAGAATTTGACCTCTTGTTATTGGTAGAGCTCTATTTATATCCTCTAGCCACTCGTGGGCTCGGGCTCGCAGCCCCGACTCCACATGACGTGATACACGGTCTCCAAAACAAACTTTGACCTCTTGTTATTATAAAAGTATTTATCGAAGAGTGACATATGTATACTTTTATGAAAGTATTTTTCAAGACAAATCTATTCATATAGGTTTCACATTTGCAAACTCAACAACGTAAAAAGTTATTGATGATTTATATTCCCAATGTTTGACCCAAACCTTGTCCTAAACGTCAAGCTTTGTGGGTATGGAGGGAGTATTTTTTAATTAAAAAACTTTGAATATGTAGGGGATATTGTGCATTGGTGTGCTAAAACGTTCTAGGCAGCAGAAAGCGACATCACTGGGGCAAGCAGTCAAGGATCTGCATGTAAGTACTTGATTTATACTTTACATGTGACATCATGGAATCTTAAGATTGGATATTTCTGTGTTTTTGACCCATTGTCTTTTCGGTCTGTAAGACACCTTGCTGTAGCTTGTGCCTAAATTTACTCAATGCGGCTCAGTTTCATCTTCAGGAGTTCTGTGATCCCACTTTGAGTATGTGTCATAAGTTGTTTTTATGTATATAAGCATCTTATTTACCTTTTCTGTGAAGCTACATGTAGAGATGGGAAGAGCAATACTTTGTCAATGTTGGAGGTGACTATGGGTTAACAATCGTTGGTTGCTACCATGTCTGCTTTTCTGGTAGCGATGTCTACATTAATGCCATGGGCTTATATGCAATAATGGAGGTGTGCTGGTGTAAACATTTTTTTTCCCTCTACATTAATGCCATGGCCTTATATAATTCCAGGAGTGAAGACTACATGGCTGGCAAGTTTAGTGCAGCGTGCACAGTTTCCACAAGCACAGAAGGTGCATGACAAGTGGTTTGAGAACTCAATGTGCCTATGTTGGCGCAATTATTTTAGAGTCTGCCACTAGAGGACATGTTTCTATATCACAATATGTTTGAGTCAGTCATTGATATTGGTAGCGACTGATCAATACTTGTGCCTTATCATAATGAGAAGATAAATTATTCCAGAGCCTATATGTTGGATCCACCCTAATTGTTAGAGGATAATAGTCATTGTATTACTCTCCAAACCCTAGAAGGGTGAGGCGAGATGGGGAAAATTGAGAGGGGAGATGGCGCCTGCTGCTGGGGAAGGAGGAGAGGGGAGGCGGCGGCGCTGGAACTCCGGGCGGGGAGCAGTGGCCGGCCGGCCATGGGTGGCTGGCGGCGGCTGGGAAGGGTGGGGGAGAGAGAACCTAGCTCGATACCATGTTAGAGGATAATAGTCATTGTATTACTCTCCAAACCCTAGAAGGGTGGGTATACATGTGTCTGTACATGGGCCACTATGGGCCTTGTCTCATATACACTAACACTAATAATTACTCGAAAAGGTTATTTTACTTAGTACCATGAATAAAAATCAATAAATTATTGCAGCGTCATCAATAGCCTTGTTAAAATTGCCCTAAATCCGTGTCAACTACTAAGCTTTCTATAATATTTGCACAATTATGTATATCATTGTGCATATGATCTCTCCATTATGTATGCACTTTTTGCTATAGATAGACACGTGCATGTCCACTAGTCAGGTGTAAGGTCTGTTACATTATGACTAGCATATTTTGTGTTTACCACTATTAATTACCTGCTAGAGTAAATAAGGTAGGGTATGGACAACTACGGTACAGCATGCATATTCCAGTGGCTATGTGCTAGTTTGTTTTGATATAGAGTTAGAGACATAACTTCGCAATTGATAGGCCACCTTTTCTGTTGGAGACTGCTAATGTCTTATAACAGACCCTTTTTTGCGTATATAGTTTTGCTCAGTGACAGAGTGTTGTTTGAAAATTGAGCTTCTACAAAACTCACTATACAATAACTGTTGCAGAAATGGGTGTCTGTGGACTCTGATAAGGTCTGCTTCAAAGAGGTTGGTGATCTAGTGAAACACTCAGTACTGTTTGTGAGCACTGGACCTGCTTTATGGGCTACTCATCTGTCTTGTTTTCACAAGCCAGGGTTTACCATGGAAGAAGGGAAACTGCAGCATGGGGATTCAGGAGGGGAGCCTGGCAGTCATAACACTATCTAATACGGTAATGTAGGAGTTAGGTGTATGAAGAAATGCCAGATCAATGGTCGAGTTTGTGTGACCATGCACTCTCAATTCTTTCAAGAATGATGAGTAAAAATTAAAAAATCAGTCACCTGATGAAAGGCCATTAATAAATGGGTGAGACGGAGGAACTAGAAACAAGATGGAAAAATGTTTACTACTGGACAGCAAGCCATACACAGCAGACCTGGATACAAACAGGAACCAATGGAGCATGTATATGAAGTAAAGCACAACTGGAGATTGGAAGCACTTGCATGTACAAATACCAGAGAATGATGGAGGAATGGCAGTACACGCAAACTGATACTATTACTTTGTAATATCAACGGATTGTAGCCCGTATGATAGTATCCATGACTCAGATGTAACAGCAGTGCAACCAATTATGTACACAGTACAGGCTTGGGAGGAAATTTTCTTCCCCACAGGGCTTTATTGGTGTTGGCAAGGTACTCAATCCTGTTTCTGGCAAAAAAGGAGGGTGTAGTAATAATATACAGGGCATGAACTTCCTCAGTGATGGACGTTTATGTCAGGCTGTTCTGCACGGCAGCTGACAATGCTAGCTTGTGACTCCTTTGCTTAAAGGTGGTATTGGAAGAGGAAAGTCTTACAGGAGCAGGAGAATGAACGGAAAACTGAAACACTGCTATTACTGCTGTAGTGTCAAGTGTAAACAATTTTCCTGATATCATGACACAGTATTTTGGTGACAATGGACATTGATCACAGTGGTAATTCCTCTGAAAGGTACAGAAATTGACATCTGATTATTACCTTCGCCAGAAATCCAATACAATCACATGCTTCTAAGTTCTAACAGCTGCTGAACTATAAATAAAGAAAGGGGAAAGACATGAGGATACTGCCGCCGTTACACTGCTTTGGCACTGCCACTGATATATGTTTCTGTGACTAAAGGTGCACACTGGATTATGACACGAGCTCCAGACGCAAGCCTGCAATGATTGAAATAAGGTTGACCCCTCACTAAGGGAAAACAGAGAAAAATCTATATTGGTTTCTTGAGCAAATTGCAAACCATGAGAGTATTACTCACCTTTCTTCAATCTTGATCACTTTCTCCCTTTCATCACGGAATGATACTACTCTTGAAGGTTGTGATGATGGATTGATCATCTTTTTGCTCCTACTTCTTGACAATGTCTTGGATTCTTGATCTCCACTTACATCTGTGCATATGGTTACCAATGTCCCACTTGTGGGTTGCTGACATGGTGCCATTCTGATTTTTTGTGGGATAAGTTTACTTCTGTCCTCCAAATTATCCAAATTTGTTAAGGATCCTTCTTTCTCAGAAACACTGCAACATATTCCTTCTACGGTTACAATTTATGCAGATGAATTGTAGGCAGAAAGCTAATTACACAGTGATCATGCTGAAGGAGACAGCCATTGAGATAGTGATGGACATGAGGGAATTTGTTTGTTTATAATACTATCAGCTAGTGAAGTAGAAGAATGGGCATAAGTTTCTCACTTGCATAAGATTGAGCTAGTTGTTCATCTTAAAGGTTAGATATGCAGAACAAGAAAAAGGAAGTAGGAAACTTACTTGTTATGGTCACAAAATGAGGGCCTAATAATGGTGGACATCACTTTGCCTGACTCACACCTGTTCTCTGCAGTTTGGAGCAGTCTCCCTCTGCAATGGTTGCAGTCTCCTGAGTCTGAAGCTCCTCTGGCTCCATCAGCACTTCTAGGACGCATGATGAGTGTGCCAAGGGGAGACAAGACTGGAGATGAAGGCAGGAACTCAACATCTTGGGCCAAGTACCGAGGCTTGTGCGTTGTTCGCATGAGACCACAGGCAGGGGAGATGCTGAGGCTTGTGCATTGTTCGCATGAGACCACAGGCAGGGAGATGCTGCCTTGCAGACATGGTTGACCCACAAGCCACGAGTCGCATCAACAGGTTGGCAGGGTTCAACTTTGTGGCCAATGACTGCATTGCTTCTTTGTCATCGTCCTCTTCTAGGATCCTCTTAGCAGTGGCAACCCTTCTGCCATGAGCCTCAGCCCTTATCAGGGACTCCAAGGTCCCACTCCTACCACTTCTGCCAGAGGAGATATATCCTGCATTTCCCGGTTGCTTGTCGTTGGTAGGTATGGTTGCCTTGGCCGGTGTGCTATCAGTACTGCAACTAGTGTCCTTATGAAGCTCGCTCCCTGTTGATGTTCCTTGGGTCTGTTTCGCCAAGTCTTGTGCTGCTGTGATGTCAGAGCTGCACCCTAGCACCCTCTGCTTGTTATGAAGTGCAAGGCTAGATGGAGTGGAAGAGCTCGCGCCACCTGAGGATGCTTTTGTTGTTGACTTATTAGGGGAGGAGGAGCTGCCTGAACAGCTTGAACGTGCTGATGCTGTCTCCTCATCTCCATCCCCAATGGTGCAACAAGATGATGGTGATATTGATGATAGTGCTGGCTGTGACCCTTGGTGCAGAGCTAGAGGTGGTGCTTCATCCTCAACCTCAACTGTGGGAGGAGATGATGATGATGAATTAGCAGTCCAGCCTTCTTGCGAATGAGTTGGTGACTCTTCATCAGGATTCGGCTTGACACATGGGACCTTTGGAATAATGGTTGTGTCAACATTCGGCTGGTCATGATCTGAAGCAAGAGAAAACAATATAGAGTCATGCAATAAGTAAGTAAATCCAGTAATTTGTTAGTCAAGAAGAACAGCTTGGCATACATTACATGCTGACTAACTGAGAGGTGTCAATTGGCAACAATGCAGAACATATATTATGTGTATATCATACCTGCTTTCGGTGGTGGTGCAGCTACAACTATAGGTGGTGTTGAGTGGCGAAGGGGCAAGAGGCATCCCTTGAGGACATACTCGCTTTCCTGGGCTGGGAGCAGCATATCATCCTCCATCACATCATGCCACACGAATCCGGTCTTGTACCTCCTGAATTGTATTGCATATGTCAGTTACCAGAAGCAAGGAAGCAAATGATCTGGGACGGTTAAGTTACCTTTTGCAGGACCATGAATACATGGTGGCCATGCCCTTTTTCGCAGCGCAGCGCGTCCAGCCGATGAATCACATCTCTGAGGTAGAGGGCTTGATTTGGGGAGGCGAGGTGCATTTCCATCATGTGTGGGTGCTCCAGGTGCCGTCCACTGCGGCACAGGTAGTACACCACCGTCACAGGCACACCACCTTGGCCTGGGCTGCTGCAGCGCCTCCTTGGTGCCATTCCCTCCGTCTTTGCCACTTCCTCCTCGGATGGCATGGTGTCTTCTCTGCCGTTCCCTCTATACTGGCTGATCCAAGCAACTTGGAAGCAAGGGCTTAGTTGCAGAAACAGAATGGTGCTAGCTATCTGCAGCAGGGAATGTCAATGAAGCTTCCTTACCTTGTGTTTAAAAGAAGCTAGCAAAGCGATGCGATTGACAGGAGGGTGTGGAGGCCTGGGACTGATACTTATGTATGTAAGTAAGTGTTGTTGCCTGCTCTTTTTTACCCTTGCTTCTCATAAGGTGGTTATGAATCTTTTGCATGTGCAGCAAGATGAGAGGCTGGGCTTCGCTTGTAAGGAGTATGCTTGTATGAGCAGCAGCGGCCAGCAGGAGGCATGGATACGGGTGATCTAGCTGATGCTGTGCTGGTTGCTACCAGCACTCACATGGATCTCACTGGCCTGTCCTCACAGGCAATGCATACCGTGCAGGTACGTGAAAGTAATAACGAGAGCAGGACTATAGTAGGAGTATAGTACACTAGTACAGTACAGTTGGATTGGTTGGGACGCTATACACTGGACTATATTTACTTACCGAGTGTTGAGCAAGTTTAATACTAATTACGTACTAGTAGACAGTAGTTTACTCCATCCATCCTGGCATCCTCCGTGCAGTGAGTCCAGCTGCTTTCCTTGAGCTTTCCATGCCTTTGCATCTCTTCCTCGCGCCTCGCTTTATTTCTTTCCTACCTTTTGCCTCACTGCTCACATGATATGAGACGCAGTGTAGTATACTATCAAAGGTGCCATCTTATTCTCTTATCTTCTTTATTAGGAAGATTAAAAAAAAAGATAAAGGGGCTGCCACCTTGCTACATGCTTACGTACACCCTCCCAATGGTAATGGAGGCCCTCTTCTCCTTGCGATTTGATTCCCATGGCATGAAGTCATCCAAAACTGACACGAGTACCTTATTCTTGTTGTATGACAGACAGGCACGCAGCTAGGACGTGGTGGTGGAAGAAGAGCTGCTGGTGGCAGGGCAATCAGAAGCTGCTCTGCCGCTGCAGTCTGCATCTAGATATTGGCGGTTGGCATCAGATTCAGATGAGCATGAGTTGATGAGCTGTGTCGTAGTATTGGAGAAGTTGGTGGTTGCGTGAGGCATATATGCATGCCGTGCAAGCAAGATAGACACTGGCCAACCAATCTCGTCAGCACCCATCAGACCATCGTACGTATGGTGTTCGGTGTGTGCCTGCAGGTAAAGGCGGTGCGGCAAATGTTAAAGGGGGAATTGCGTCCAGTCCGTGATGTACGAGGATTGCACCTAGCTAGCCAGCTAGGTAGCTACGGACGTTTTGCTTGATTGCTTTCCTTTGATTTCACGTATCCTCTTCATTTTCCATGCACTCCGTTCTTTTTTAATGAATTTCCCCAAGCATTACTAATCTTGTGTTCCTCACGCACCCCTTTGAGCCTTGGTGGACAGGACGATCACCCAGATGTGTGGGTTGTTATAAAAGTGACAGACGACTTGTCCTCAACTCTTTCAAGAGTTTGTCAATAAGAGCGTGCCCGGCAACCCCTGAATTGAGGAAGAAAAGTGTGCCAAATTATGCATTGATTATAGTCTAGTAAGCTGCACTGGAATCTATGGGCAAGTTTGGTTCCTGAGCGAGCATAACCTCACGTTTCAAGATTGATCAAGTTTACCTTGCCAGTGCTGGCGAGAAGAATCCACTCGCCCATGGAAGCAAAGCTTGACTTGTTTGGTTTTTTCATAAGTCGGGTGACTTATAAGTCAAAAATTCAAAATAAGTGACTTATTTTTGCCAAAAAGCGGTAGGGACTTATAAGTCATGGGACTTATAAGTCACTTGCAACTATTTTCTCTTCTTTTTTTACCTTGACTTATAAGTCATCTATTTTCTCTTCTTTTCCACCTCGACTTATAAGTCACTTACAAACAAACAGGATTTATAAAGTCACTAATTTTTTAGTCCTTTTGACTTAATAAGTCACCCGACTTATGAGAACCAAACAGGGCTACTCAACAATCAATTGGAAGTGAGGCTGGCCTTGCCTAGGGTGAGCCAATTTTGGCTCTCAAGCCCAGCAAGAAAAAAACTTGCTTGCACGGAAATTAAGGTAAATGTAAAGAAAATGAATCCTTGTCCCATTATTAATTTGATTTAAATTTTAGTGTTTGATGATCAACACGACCAAGTTATACTAATGAGAATTTGCATTTTTTTTTTGTTTTGTACTTCAATATGGTGCAAAAGTAGCTTGGACTTAGGAACGGTGTGATCCAAATGATCAACGCCACAGGATATTAAAAGATGATGAAGACATAGAGGATCAAGGATTCAAGCACTTAAGTCCAAGCCTCGACGCATGACGACGAAGAGGTAGATCGTCGGACCCTGGGTGTCGGACTAGTCTAACCCAAGGCAGAAGCAATGACCAAGCGTGGTCTTAGCTAGCTCAGGGCATACCAAACGCTGTTACTTTTAGCAGTGCTGCAATGGTCGGACCCTGCTAAAGACGGAGCATTAGACAAATGTGGCCCACGGTCCACTGGGTTTCAAAGAGCTCCCAAGTGGAGCAAAACGGCAACGGGCTTGGGCAGCGTTGGACCAGTCTAATGGTAGGCCCACCTGTCAGCCGCAGACAAGCACCAACGGTTGGCTAACAGTCGAGTCAATCTAACCATTTTAGAGGCTTCAGATCCTAGCACGTAAGGGTCCGGCCACATGGTCCGACAGTACATTTTTGTGTATCAATGGGAGCAATAGCTACATTCGTTTTAAATTTGCAAAATCTTTTGAAAGTATTTATGAGTATGAAATAATTTTTTGAACTTGTTTGTCTCAATAGACTTTTAAATATTTATTTATTTAATAAATAGATAAAAATCAATTTGTTTCTAAATCGAATCCTATAAATTCATTTTTCACTCAATAAAATAATTTCAAAGGCACGAATGCAACAAAATCATATTGAATTCTAAAAACAAGGAAAATCACATTTGCCCAATTTAAATTGTTAAAACTCTAATTAAATCTTAGGAATTTTAGAAAATCCATAAAATCTTTCGTCTCATTTAATGTTTTTTTTATTCACAACCCAAATTTGGAATTTTGGGGTGTGACGGTCTGCATATACTAGGTAGAATTTATTACAGGGGACACTAAATCCATGGCTAAGTACATCCTGGAGAACTCTTGCATCACAAGCAGAGCACACCCATCATGCACATGCACAAACTTTATAGTGATATGCAACCATCATGTTTTGTGGTAGACCTATTTTTTTTTTTGTTTTATAGCCGAATGTGAGTCAGTCAATATTTCATAGCACCAATGCAGTTCTCCATGGATTTGTTCTATGCTTAATATCAAAACCACAAACAAAATTAATTATGACTTGATATACCAATAAAAATAGTTTACCTAGAAGTATGGAGCAAATTTAGGTTAGCGAAGGTAGCCATATATAGTCGCATGAGTTGTGTTAAGTGGATTGAGCACTGCTTTGGGCAAACTATTTCTCCACCTGAAATTGATCTTGCAATTTTGATTGTTTGCATTCTTTGATGTTGCATAAATGAATGTGCCTAATTGCTCTTCTAGAAATAGATACATCGAATCAACACGAAGGTCATTTTCACTCAATCTTTGGAAAAATCTCTCTTTCCATATGGACCTTTCTTTTGCACAAGGCCTCCTCCCTTGCTAGAGTTTCTGGAATAAAAGTGTCTCCGTTCCTGATAGAATTGTGTATTGTTTTCTTTTTGGTCTCGATATGGAACTGTCTTTTGCATACGACCTCATACCGTGTTAAAGTTTCATGAATATATGTGGCTCATCCATTCTAAATAGAATTGTGTATTGCCTCCTTTTAGGATGATTGGGATGGGCTACCTTTGCCCCCGTGTTGGGTGGACAAGGAAAATGAATTCATCTTCATTTTTCGATCAACGGCGATAATTTAGCTCCATAGAAAGAAAAGCACCTCCTACCACTCCTACCACTAAAGGATTGTTGATAGCAACTAGGATGAGAGATGTGCAACTCTCCAAAGTCTACAAAATGAGCACGTGCTATGTTGCGTGGTGCTGCTTGTTTTTTTGTATTCAAAAGGATAGGAAGTGCACTCCATGATCTGAAGGAGTGTATGATTTGTTCATTGAAAATTATGAAAATTCAAATTTCTTTCATGGAATCCAAACAGTCCAAATTTGTATTATGTGGTTTGCAATCACATATATACAGTTTTCCACTTTTTATTGTTTTCCACTTTCCACTTCCCTCGTTCCTGTTTTCTAACGTTTCTTTGTTTTACATTTGTTTCAAACAGAGTCTGAATCGAGAGGGAGGGTCTCGATTTAGCTGGCAGGTTACAAAATTACCCGCTCTGGTCGATCACTCTTCTCTTTTTTGGCAAGTAATTAGGTTAGGGTTAGGTAATTAGGTTAAAGAATCTTAAAAAGGCGTCTCCAATGGTGATCAAATAGTAAATTTAGGAGGAATTATATTGGTTATCAATGACACTTTACAAATAGCTAGCTAGATGAGATATAAAAAAAATAATATAAAAGTAACATGTTGATTGGCTATCGAGGGAGAGAGACCAAATAGCTAGCGACTCTCAAATAGCTAATGACCGATAAATATCTAATCTAGCTCGCTTCCTGAAAATCTCTCTCACATAACCTCAACTATAGTGTTTATTTTTTTCTTATTTAGATGTCTCATCTAGCTAGCGATTTGTAAAGTGACATTGATACCAATAAAATTGTTTAGCCAATGATTTGGTAACCATCGGGGAGACGCCCTAATAAGAACGTGGAGAAAGGAACGGAGCCAAGTGGAAACAGATTTCACCGACCAACCAATGCTGGCCTGCCGCCCGTTTGCCTTGCTGTTGACTTGTCAACCACACGCAGATCACTTTCCTTTTCTCCCCGAGCCAAGAAGATGAGTGAGAAGAGGACCAAAGAGGGGATCTCGCTTAGACCACCGAATCCATCCACCAAGATTCCGTGCACCTCCACCGCCGCCTCCGCTGTCTGTCTGTCTGTCCCCGCGGCCGCGGCAGCCTAGCAAGCCTAGCCGGAGGAGGAGGAGGAGGAGGACAGCTGCTTGCGTCCCTTGCAAAGCATATCGCCGGTACGGCGGGGATTCCGGCGAATTTCCCACCGCTTGCTGGCTTGCTGCTGACACCCCGGCCCCCAGCAGTGAGTGATGGGGATACCCAGCGACGACGTGGTGCAAATCCGCCACGCCGACGCCGCTGGCGAGCCCACCGTCGTCACCGTCAGCTGCCCCGACAAGACGGGCCTCGGCTGCGACCTGTGCCGGGTCGTCCTCCTCTTCGGCCTCAGCGTCGTCAAGGGAGACATGAGCACGGACGGGCGGTGGTGCTACATAGTGCTCTGGGTGCTGCCGCGCGGGGGGCGGCGGCCTGTGGCCGTGCCATGGGACCTCCTCAAGGACAGGCTGCGTCAGCTCTGCCCCGTCGCGACGCCGTTCGGATTCGACAACGCCTACCTCGCGGCGGCTGGCCTACAGGACTACGCTGCGCCTCCAGCACCACAGCTCTTCTTGCTCAAGTTGTGCTGCTTCGACCGGATGGGGCTCTTGCATGGTAACACCTCAACTCCGGGCATCTCCTGCTATTGCTCTCTTCTTTGCAAAGTGCCAGATAGATTCAGTAATGCCTAGTTCGCTAGCCTACCTGATTGATCTGTTCTAGTGTTCCCCTACCCATTAGCATGCATTTCTTTGCCATTCCAGTCCATGATTGTGTTGCACTGCACGTGTGTCTCTAGGAGATTTTAGGGGTTCTTTTTCTTCCGTTCTCAATAATATAATAACGCTGCAATAATACTGCTAGTAATTTGGTATGGTCAGTGAATTTGATTTTTAATGTAACCGAAGGACTGCTACCACTAACAAAAAAAAAAAAAAAAAAGCCTCATTGGAGATACATCTTGCGCGAAAAGGTCAAATTTTGGATCTTCCTCCTGGGAATTCTGTGCTCCACAGATGTGACACGCGTTTTGTGCGAGCTGGAGCGCTCACGATACGGAGGGTGAAGGTCTCTACCACGCCTGATGGGAGTGTGCTAGATCTTTTCTTCATCACAGATGCCAGGTCAGTTTATCTCCAAATACATCCTTTTCAGTGCCTTATGAGAATCTCTTTTTCTGCCTCTAAATTCCAGAAACTATTGTTATTCTGTGATAACGTGATAAAAATATAGTTTTGTATTATTCATTCATCGAGCATCTTGGCTCAGATATCAACAATTATCCATTCTTTTCTTTTACATCATAATGTGGTACCGTGCAATGTGTACCAAGTTCCACCATTACGAATAGGTTTTAGCTCCATGCCCTCCTTTAGATGGTTATAAATGAACAATCTGGAATGATTTCAGGGAGCTTCTGCACACAAAGAGCAGAAGAGAAGAAACTCAGGACAAACTCGAGAGTGTCTTAGGCGACTCCTTGACAAGTTGTGAAATAGATCCTGCTGGTGAAGACATGTTGTCTTGCCTCCAATCCTGTGCTTCGCTGACGCCTGCTATTATGGAACAGATGTTTAACACAAATCGCATAGAGGAGCAATCGATCAGCACAAGGGGTACCATCTCTGTGACAATGGATAACTCACTTAGCTCTGTCCACACCCTTATTCAGATTCAGTGTGTTGACCATAAGGGCCTCTTGTATGATATCATGAGGACGGTCAAAGACTGCAACATTCAGGTAACCACAAGATTCAAGCAAATTTAATTTGTGGCAACTGTATTCACTCTCCTTTTTTTGTAAAAAAAAAAGTGAAGAAAGCGGGTGGAATTTTGTTTGCTATCAGATTTCGTATGGCCGATTCTATGCAAGCCAAAATGGAAGGTGCGAGATTGATTTGTTCGCAGTGCAATCAGATGGGAAGAAGATCCTTGATCAGCACAGGCAGAAAGCACTGTGCTGTCGCCTAAGGATGGAGCTCATCCAACCACTGCGTGTGGCATTGGTGAACCGAGGTCCTGACACGGAGCTGCTGGTAGCAAACCCGGTTGAGGTTTCTGGAAAGGGTAGGCCGCTGGTGTTCTTTGACATCACCCTTGCTCTCAAGAATCTTCAGAAACGAATCTTCTTGGTACTGTACTATATATTGTTTATTCCCGTGCATATTTAACAGTGATTGATCATAGATGATTTTCTTTAACCGATACACATCTCTTCACATGTGATGGAACATTGCGATGTTTGTAGGCTGAGATTGGGAGGCATGTTGTGGAAGATAGGGAGTGGGAAGTCTACAGATTACACTTTGGTGAGGAGCATGATCTCTCGTCTGCTCTGCGGAGCAGGATTGTGGATACAGTCACCAACATGCTGATGGGGTGGGACTAATGACACTGCTGCCGTGCCTCTGAAACGTTGTTGTTAGTATTCCTGTAGAAACTAACATATTTGGTGCAAGTAAAAACAGCAGCTGATCTCTACTTGTCTCTTAAATACAATGGTTTTGAACTAATTCAGTGACACAATAGTATGAAATCTTTGATTATTTATCTGAACATACACTAGGATACCTCAGTTCGGCCCATCCCCGATGTATATACATATATTGAAGCATGATCAAGAACTATATCTTTGTTCGAAATTGAGTTCTTCCTGCTGATCGGTACAGAAGCACAAAAACACATAGAACAGATGTTGGTAGATGGAATTGAGAGTTCTTCTATTTCTGGATGATTTCAAAACATGAACGTGTATATAGAGGTGTTACTTTTAGCTATTCATCCATCCTTTTTTATAGAAGGAAGAAGCATAACACTGGTACTTCAATTTTATTATTTAGGGCATGCTTGGCCGCTTTCAAAATTTGCCTTGCCAAAGAATTGACAAGCCAAGATTTTGACTTCTAATTGGTTGACGACTGAAAGATTGGAATATGGGAATGCTTGATGAATTCTATTCCAGGAGTGTCGAGACATATAGATCAGCAACGCATACATGCATCCACACACAGCGACACACACATGCATCTGCACGATGCTTAGTCTAACACACACATGCATCCTCAGATAACTCTCGGTCTAACACTCCCTCACAGTCTTAACTGGGAGCACCGCAAACATTAAGACTGGACCTAAACTCCGTGAACACGGACGTCGGCAAACCTTTGGTGAAGACGTCGGCGTACTGGGACGTAGTGGGAACATGCAGGACGCGGACCTCACCAAGGGCGACTCGCTCTCTGACGAAGTGTAGATCAATCTCGACATGCTTTGTTCGCTGATGCTGGACTGGGTTACTAGAGAGGTAGACTGCACTGACATTATCACAATAGACCACAGTGGCGCGGCGAAGAGGATGATGGAGCTCCTGCAGAAGTTGGCGCAACCAGCAGGCTTCGGCAACACCATTCGCCACGGCTCTATACTCCGCCTCTGCACTGGACCTTGACACAGTGGGCCGACGCTTGGATGACCAGGAGATGAGATTGTCCCCGAGGAACACGGCATAACCAGAGGTGGACTTTGCGTGTGGGACATCCCGCCCAATCAGCAAAGATGTAGACAATAAGATCACCGATGAGGTCCGGTGAAGGTGAAGACCGAGGTCCAAAGTACCCCTCGAAGATAGCGAAGAATCCGCTTCATAGCACCAAAATGAGGCTCGAGGATCATGCATATACAAGCGGCACTGGCCGAACGGCAGAGGCTTATATCCGGACGGGTGAAGGTGAGGTATCAGAAGGCGCCGGCGATTTGCGCGTAGGAGGTGGGGTCGGCCACGGCAACACCATCGCCAGACGCCTTTGGCTTGAGTATCCACGGGATTACCGTAAGGCTTACGGTTGAGCATACCCCAAGACGGTCCGTAATATCCAGCATATAACCGACCTTTGTGGAGAGGAACAGATCGGTCATGTTGGCGCTGAACACCGACTCAAGAAAATGATGAAGAGGTCCCGTATCCGTCATAGAGAATTCCGGCGGAGAGCAAAGAATGATTCGCCGAAGAAGACTCAAAGAGAAGGCCGTCAAGATGATGTCATCAACATAGAGAAGCAAGATAGCCATATCGGAGCCATGACGATACGTGAACACTGAAGTATCAGACTTTGCCTCAACAAAACCAAGAGAGATGAGGTAAGAGGCAAACCGATGGTGCCGGGCGCGGGGAGCTTGCTTCAATCCATACGAGGGGACTTGTTCAAGGCGGCACAAGGTCGGGTCTAGAGGTGTCGGCAAAAACCGGTCGGTGTGCACGATAGACGATCTCATTCAAGGTGCCATGGAGAAATGCATTCTTCACATCGAGTTGGTGAATAGGCCATGAATGAGAGAGTGCGAGTGAGAACTGCCCGAACTGTTGCTGGCTTGACCACGGGGATCGAAAAGTTTCATCATAGTCAATACCCGGACGCCGTGGTGAAACCACGGTACCCATCGAGCCTTATAACGGTCAAGAGAGCCGTGCGCCTTGAACTTGTGATGAAATATCCACTTGCTCGTAACAAGGTTGACACCGGGAGGCCGAGGAACCAAAGACCAAGTGTCATTTGCTTGTAGGGCATCAAACTCCTCCTGCATAGCCGTGAGCCACGCCCGGATCCGCAAGTGCGGAGCGAACCAGAAAGATGGCACCGAGATAGTGTACCGCATGAAGATTTAGGCGTCGGCGGGTTGTCGTATGCCGCCTTGCCACGTGTGCGCATGCCATGCGTATTGGTGACAGAGTGTCGCTGGGGCACCGTGAGGTGGTGCGGCGGCCGGGGACGGTCGCGCCCGCCGTAACGACACAGGGACGGGCGTCCGTAGGGGCAGCAGTGCCCGGCCGCCCGGAGAGGGCGCGTTGTTAGGGGCAGCCGTGGCGGGTGGGGAGAGGACAATTTGCCGAGGCACCGGCCGGTGAGGGGTGGGTGCCCGGCGCGCCGCCGCCGCCGAGGCTGCCGGTGGTGGCATCCATGCCCCCTGGGAAGGCGTGAACCTGCATACACGGCTCTTGACCCATAGGGAAAAGAGGAATCGGTGTTGTCCAAAAATCAAGTGTGGTGGGATCCCTGGGGCGAGGTGGACATATCGGCAAAGGGAAACACCGTCTCATCGAAGACGACATGTCGAAGATGATGATGCGGTTGGAATGAAGGTCAAGACACCGATAGCCCTTATGATCGGAGGAGTAACCCAGAAGACACACAAGGAGGAGCGAGGTGATAGTTTATGTGGAGCCGTGGATGACAAGGTTGGGATAACAGCACAACCGAACACACGAAGGTGCGTATAAGAGGGTTGCGTGCCATGGAGGGCGAGGTAGGGTGTTCAGCCATCTAGGGTTTTTGTGGGGTGGCGGTTGAGTAGGTAGGTGGCAGTGTGGGAGTGAGTCCGCCCAATAAACCGGAGGTAGACTGGCCTGAAACAGGAGGGAGCGCACAATGTTGTTGATTGTGCGTAGAATGCGCTCAGCCCGCCCATTCTTGGGTGGTGTATGGGCACGAGAGGCGAAGAACGACCCGTGAGTGAGGAGGAAGAACGTGCGGGGGTGAGGAATGGTCAAATTCACGGCCATTGTCGACCTGGCGCCTTGATGGAAGAGTCGAGCTGCGTGCGCACATACGAGAAGAAATTAGTAAGAGGAAAAGTCCAAGCGAAGTGAGTGCAATCATCAAGAATGACAAGATAGTATTTATAGCCGTAAAACACCGACAACCGGAGATGTCTAAAGATCACGGTGTATTAAATCAAAGGGGCGAGGTGCACGGGAATTTGACATGCTAAAGGGAAGACGCACATGGCGGCCTAGGCCGACGAGCATGACAAATTTGAGTGTCATCGCGCTTATTGCGTGAAATAACATGTGAACTAATGAGGTTGGACAAAGCCTCATGACCCGATGTGACCGAAGTCGGCGATGCCATAGGGTGGTGGAGCGGTGGTAGTAGTGAGGGCGGTGGTCTTTGGTGGGTCTTTGGCGAGAAGAACGGGTAGAGATCTCCGTGCTATTACACACGGAGATCACGTTCCTTGTCGGAGGTCCTTCACAGAAAGGCGAAAGGATCAAACTCGATGGAACAGCTTGTTATCGGTGATAAACCGACGAACGGAAATTAAATTCTTAATAATGCCGGGAAACTAGAACATTAGAAAGAATTAAAGGACATAGCGGTGTGGTAAAAGAGTGAGATCCGACGGAGGTAACGGGAAGCGTAGCCCCATTATCGACAATGATAGATGAAGAATTTGGATGACAAGGGGGGGGGTGAGAGGAGGAAATTATACCAGCATTATTGACCATGTGGGCGCCAAAGACGGAGTCAACATACCAATCGCCGGGCGGGCAAAGGTCGGCGTCATGGTGCTTTGAAGTTGATGGCGGCGACGACGTGTCGAAAGACCCACCGTGCATCGGGCTCCATGGTCGCCGGGCGTTGTGGTGGCGGCGCCGGTGGCCATAGCCGGCCTGGAGGAGGGCCGAAGCCGTGAGGGGCCCCCGTATCCGGTCCCTGCACCGCACGGTGTCCGGAAGTGGGGCTGCTGCGCGGCTTTCTTTGGGGCACCATCGCGAGGGCTCTTTGCGGTGGGCGATAGTGACCGCCATGCCCTTCGCCATTTGTGGGGGTTCGGCGGAACTGAACCGTGCCCCCCACGTGTTGTAGAGGAACGGGGCGGGCGGGCCACCGGATGGCGCACCGCCGGGCTGCTGCCCGGCCACCGCGCCCACGCCGACCCTTGCGGTTTCCCGGCCACCACCATGGTTTCGTGACCCACGGGGTTGCCGCCAGGCCAGCGCCGCCAGTAGAGCCCACGGCCACGGGGAGGACCGGCCATTTGGACCCGTCGGTGAGGGTGAGGAGGGCCGGTGGTGGAGGCGGCCCGGGTTGGTGGTGCCGGCGACGTCGTCGAGGTCGATCTCCTCTAGAAGAAGTAGCGTGCGGGCCTCGAAGGTGGGGAATGGTTGGCGCAGGCTTGATGTTGGTCACCATGGGCGGAACTTGTCGGCGGGCCCCGCGGCCGTGAAGACGGGGTCGGTCGCCCACCGGATCATCGAAGTCCTTGAGGTTGGCCGCCATAGTCTCGACTTGCGGCGAAGTCCGTGATGGAGGACGCCTTGCTTCAAGGTGCGGAACTCCGACAAGCGAGACGCGGCGTGACTTCGCGTTTTTGTCAGGAATTCGTCCTCGAGATGGAGCCGGCGGTGTGGGCGTTGGGGTTCTTTAGCATGGTGGGCTGGCGGAGATCGGCGTTGATCGTGCCGTAGATCCACATGAGGACGGTGCAGATCCATTTGCAGGCAGGCCCGGCCGATCGGCGTTCACCACATCGGTGAGAGCGTGATCGGTGAGGATGTACTTACCGGGGCGATGAGGAAGAGGGCGTAACGCGATTGTAGTTGTTGCGCGATCCAAACGGCCGGGATGAGGACCTTGATGTTGTTGAGGGGCGATGGCGGCGTGGGTGTCGGCGTGCTTCACCTCGTCGTCCGGGGCCTTGGAGCGGCCCGGCGGCCTCACGGTCGCCGCGCTGCTCTCGCGCCCACGTCGCGGTGCTTTGTTTGAGGTTTCAGCAATGGCGGGGGATCGGCGCGGCGATGTGAATTGGCGGCGGGCGGATCGGGAGCGCCTTTTCTTTCTCTTTTTTCTTTTTTTTTCTTTCTTTTTTTTTTCTTTCTTTCTTTCTTTCTTTTTTTACTTTGATGGAATCAACTATACCACACAAGGTCGTGAAGACCAAATCACGCGACACGGAAAACCCGGCTCCAGGGCCCCGGCGTCACGCGTGCTGTGACCCACGCCGGACTTCACGCACGCGGCACGGAAACCGCGGATTTAACCAGCCGCGACGGGCTGCGATCACGAAGATCGGGCCGAGCGAGCGAGCACGCGACGAAATTTAAGCCGGGCTGGCGCAGCGGCGGCGATCAGCGAAAGCGCGCGGCGCGGCGAAGGATCGGGCGGCCGCGGCGAGCCGGGCGCACGCAGCGAATCGGCGGCGAAGGTCGAGCGGCGTCGGGCGGCGCCGCTGCGACGAAGGATCGAAGGCGGTCGCGGCAGCCTCATGACGGGCGCGGTAGTGGTTCGCGGGCGACGCGCGTCGCCACGGACGATGGATCGGGCGGGCGAACCAGGGGGTTCTCGCGACGGCGCGCGAGGAAGGACACACGTGGCGGCGGCAAAGCTCGGCGACGGCGCGGTCGGCCGGCGAAACGAGAGGTTCAGCGGCGATGCGATTGGCTTTGGCATTAGCGGAAGCGGAGAGGTCCCGGAAAGGAACCGCCTCGTGATACCATGAAAGATTGGAATATGGGAATGCTTGATGAATTCTATTCCATGAGTGTCGAGACATATAGATCGCAACGCATACATGCATCCACACACAACGACACACACATGCATCCGCACGATGCTTAGTCTAACACACACATGCATCCTCGAGATAACTCTCGGTCTAACAACGACCAAAACTTACCAAACTTCACATAAAACTTGTTAAATCTATGGCAAGTTTTTTTGTCCATGTTTTGGCTTGTCAAAGCTTTGGTAAGGAAACTTTGGAAGTGAACCAAGCAGGCCCTTAGCTTCTACACTTTCTCGTTAATTTGGCCACTATTTCCATGTCGTAATTTTCATTTTTTTTTTCCTTTGATTTCACAACACTCGGCCTTTGATAGAGACGTGATATGGTATATTTGATTGGTGGAGAATCTAGGCTGGTTACCAACCATACACAACGTGATTCATCTCAGCATATAAATTTTTTTCTAGAAGTGAATCGAGAACACATGCAAGAATATGAAGAACAAAATCGAACATTGCGAGATGAAGTATATCAACTGGGTATTAGGGTAGAGTCTTTTCAAGATGAAGTATATCAACTGGTATTAGGGTAGAGTCTTCCTTTGAAAAGGACTAGTCAACACAAATAAACACACAAACAAGAATAAGGCCCCGAATTCCAAAGCAATTGAACTTCGAGACATTACAAGTGTTTTTGAATAATGTCCGTTTCATTTAAAAAAAGGAGAGCTAAATAAAAACCAAACCCTAACGAGTGCAGTTTCAATATAATGCATGTTTCATAGGGGTGTTATGCATATTAAATAGGGTACTAGATGTAGTGATACTAGATCTAATACATGAGAATCAATATGGTTTTATAAAAGGCGAGAACCATCCGAGATTGTTTGGCTTGGGCTTTCCATTCCTACATCTTTGCCCACAGGTCAAAAAG
Source organism: Hyparrhenia diplandra (assembly GCA_015847255.1). Lineage (NCBI taxonomy): Eukaryota > Viridiplantae > Streptophyta > Magnoliopsida > Poales > Poaceae > Hyparrhenia > Hyparrhenia diplandra. The sequence goes on from JADLZK010001265.1 coordinate 40,175, forward strand.
GAAATGGTCATTTTAAAACTAGACTTCGAGAAGGCTTTTGATAAGATAGAGCATCAGTTCATTCTAGAGATCTTTAGGCACAAAGGCTTCTCGATAAATGGGTTGACTGGGTCGGCAATATTTTGGCTAGTGGCATCTCCTCGGTTACCCTAAATGGAATTCCAGGAAAAGGCTTCAACTGCCTAGGGGAGGGGGGTCGACAAGGAGATCCCTTGTCACCTCTTTCTCTTTGTCTTAGCTGCAGACTGCTTCAATCTATGACCAACAAAGCTTGGCGAGAATGGCCTTATTGATCACCCTCGAACAATAATTTTCCCCGGTGATTATCCAATTGTACAAGATCTTTGATGATACTTTATTAGTGCTGCCAGCAGATGATTCTACACTCATCAATCTTAAGGAAATCCTTAAAGTTTTCTCAGAATCCTCAGGTTTACATGTCTACTACAGCAAATCCAATCTAGTCCCTATAAACCTGAGCAACACAAGGGCCCAGGACCTTGCAGACATTCTGGGGTGTCAGATTGGAGCCACGCCCTTCACCTACCTTGGTTTACCTCTAGGGACAACCAAACCAACAATAGAGGATTTCACACCCCTCATTAGTAGAATTGAAAGAAGATTGTCTTGTGTTAGTAAACTCCTATCTTACAATGGGAGGCTAATTTTGGTAAACTTCGGTATTTTCAGCTCTCCCAACTTTCTACATGTCTTTGTCTCAAATTGCCACCACGTAGTAAAGCCGGTTGATCATTTCGTAAAGAATTGTATGCGTGGGGCAAGGGGGAAGCAGATCTAAGAGGCAGATGCCTTGTGGCCTGGGAAGAAGCTTGTAAAACCAAAGAACAGGGTGGTCTTGGTATCATTGATATCCAACAACAGAATGATGCTCTTCTTATGAAACATCTTGATAAATTCTACAATAATGCAGACATCCCCTGGGTGAGATTGACTTGGAATAACCATTACTCTAATGGTGAGAACCCACCCCACGACAGAACTGTGCCTAGTTCATTTTGGTGGAAAGATATTATGAAACTCTCTCCAAAATTTAGAAGCATCGCCACCTGCTCACCCCAGAATGGAAGGAGTGCCTCCTTTTGGTCAGATATATGGGTGGATCAACCTCTAAAAGATAGATTTCCTCATCTGTTCTCTTTCACCAGGAAGCCAAAATGTTGTATTCGATTTTATCTAAACCAAAGTTTTGAGAGAGTCTTCAGCCCAACTCTATCTTTGGTGGCTAGACAACAGCTAGATGAAATAAATGCTATTATTCAGAACTTGGACATGGATGAGAATTGCAATGATTCTTGGGTATATTCTTGGGGGAATTCAGTCTACAACAGCAAGAAGGCCTACAAAGTATTAACCGACTCGGTCCCCAACGTCCCCCCATCTTCAAATGGATGCAGTGCAGTAATTTGGGAAATAAAAATTCTTCTTTTGGTTCTTTGGTAAGAGACAGATTGAACACTCGTAACATGTTGAAAAGGAAAACATGTTCTTACCGAGCTACTGTTGTGTGCTTTGCAATCTTAACAGGTTAGGAAACATACCTCCACCTATTCTTCGCTTGTCCATTCAAGCAAACAATGTTGGGACTCTTCGAACATCACCAGGGACAGCAGTTTGAGGCCCTTTGAAATGTTTATTAAGGCTAAAGAGACCTTTAACAAGCATCATTTTTAGAGAAATAGTGATCTGTGCTTGCTGGTCCCTATGGAAAACAAGAAATGCCATCACCTTTCAAAATGGACGGCAGGAATTCGATGAATGGAAAAGAGTGTTCTTTCAAGAATTTAGTCTGGTTTGTCTTAAGGCCAAACCGTCCAGGCGTCTTGCTTTGCAATCTTGGAGAGATAGTTATGTATAGGTTCGCTCTTTTTTTCTGTTTTGGGCCTAGCTGCCTTGTAATCTTTCTTTTACCATTCTTTCCATTTAATTAAAAAAAAAGAGGTCGGAGGCTCCCGACCGGTTTGGTCAAAAATATTAAATAGGGTACTACATTAACAAAATTGCTAACTTGGTAGGGTCATTGAATGATGGAATTTCATCAGATGAGAGAGAAGTTTCATCCACATGAAACTCATCTGGCTCGGTTACCTAGCTTGCTACCATGAAACTATGTGTTGAGACTGGTCTAATAAAACATTATATGACCAAAAGACGCCGTGGTAGACTGCAATTAGATGAGAGCAAACATCTTAATGGGCTCTAAGACATTACATGGTCCAACGGACCAAAAGACGACTTCGTGGTAGACTACAATTAGATGAGAGGTTCAGAGTAGTAACGTAGTAAGCGCAAATTGTAGACTAATGTGCATGACTTCTTAGATGTGTTCCAAATTCAGTTGCCCATTATGAAGGGCAGTTTTGATGGAGGCGGCGGAGGCCACCCCCTCCGCGCGGTGCAGACGGTACATATACTCTTCTAGGGTTTCCACTCGCACTACCGATTCATTCTTGTAAGCCGCCGGATCGACGTTGTAACCCGACTCTCAATAATAGTGAGGAGTGTTTGGTAGCTGGCATACGTGGTTTTTTCTCTCCCACATTGGGAGGGTTTTTCATGTTAAATCTTATATCTTGTGGTTTGGTTTGTGTTCTTCATCGTTTATCACGCCGCCATTTATAACACGACTTTGTACAAATACAAATAGTATAGATAGATACATTATATTAGAAAATTTTTACTTTACAAACGAACTTCTTTCTACTCCCTCCGTTCTATGTTGTGAAGCGACATTTTTTTCGACGGCGTACCATTGGCACATATTTCATTAAGAGAAGCGAGAATGTTTACATTACCAAGCACGTTTCCATGGCGAGATGCCTAGACGCGCACTTGGTTGACACACATTACATAGAGCACCGGCTTGAACGATTGGAGCTTAGAGCGGTGTACTAAGGATGGAACAAATGAGCGACGTTGAAGAAGCGGCGTCGATCGGCGCCCCTGGCGGGAGGGTCGCCCACGCGCGGGCGTCGGGATGGGCATGAGCCGGTCTAGCACGTCGCGCTTTGTGTTGCGGGACCGGTCGACGAAGTGGCTAAGGAACCTCCGCGATCGCAGGTGGTCGGAGTGCGGGAGTTTGGGTCCTCCGACCTGCCCTCCCACTTGTGGACCAAGACGCGCGTGGGCCCGCCGTTCCGGGATGGGGTCTCGAAGGCGCTCTTGGCGGCAAGCCGGGTACTCGCCTAGGGTCCAATGGCTAGGCACACGCCGAGACACGGGTCTTAGCGGTGAGTCGATGGCGGCGGCTCGAGAGGGAGCTTGAAGGACTCGGCGAAGGCCTCCACCGAAGCCATTGTAGGCTAGTCAGGCCTGAGGAGGCGCGGTGTCGGGAGGTGCGGTGGCCGGGCGCACGGAGCCGGTGCCACACTATCCACGGCCCAGGTGCCTCAACAATCTGTGGGCCGCCAAGGGAGGGGAGCCCCACCGCCAAGCGTGGACTGGGTGGTGGGGGTCCGCAGCCACCACGAGCGGTCTTTGTAGCATCCCGTCCTCCGCCACGGTGCCTCAAAGGGGGTGTCCATTGAGGAGCAAGTGGCCATGACATCGCCAGCCTCCCGGGACGGCTCCCCCTACGGGCGTAGTCGGATCATGCGGCGGCGACATGACTCGAAGCAACGGGCGAGCCTGTCGACGAGGAGTGGCGGAGTAGACAAGGCGCGACGAGAGAGGCAGCGAAGCTCGACAAGCATTGGGTCACCAAACCCGAGGCCCTTCCCTCTCGCACGCCGAGAGCGGCGGGTCGGGACAAGGGACCCAACGGCGGAGGACTCGCGTGGCCGCGTGGCCCCCGCCGACGCCGAGCGGGCGCCCGCCCGGCGTCCCGTTGTGTGCCCTCGTTGCACGTCCGGTGCCACCGTGGCGGTGGCGCGCTGCCGCCGCTGCGTCATCGACAAGCGAGAGATGCCCCGCGCAGCGCCCGGGTAGTCGGTGATGAGGGAGGCGGGCAAAGAATCTCTCCCCGCGAATCGGAGCCACGGACGGCCGTGGGCGCAAAGCGTCTCCCTGGCCATTGGCACGACTGGCGACGCCAAGGCGCGATGCGCGCGTCTTTTGCCGGCCGGTGCTTGGAGTGGACGGCGGTGGTGAAGTTGCATGCGATCCCTTGCGGTGCGTCGTGCGCCGAGGGCGTATGAGGCAATGCGGCGGGGAGGTGCATTGGGCGGCGATGTGCCCTACGCCGGGCGGTTGAAGCGAGAGGACGACGGCGAGCTCGGCACCGGCCGCCGAAGACGAGGGTGGCGCGGAGGCGACGGCGTCTCCGCCGACGGCTTACCACAAGCGTGAAGCCATCGGCCTCGGCCAAGGCGGCCGCGCGGCGTGGTAAGTGGTGGACAAAGGCGCTGCCCGCCGGGATCCTAAGCTGCGACGCAGCGGACCAGGCGGCGAGACGCGAGCGCACGGCTGCGGCGCCCGTGGACCCGAGCCACGTCGCCGCCCGCGCCGCCGACGGCGGGTGGTGAGCCCGGCACCGCCGGTTCCCACGAAGGGGCAACCCACGGGCGGCGTGGGGGCGAAGCGCCGGTGCGAGGGGGCTCGCCATGGGCCGGGACGGGAGCGAGGGGCGGCACGGCCCAGTGCGGGTCTGCAATGTTCCTCTAGCTCTACCCCCTCCTCGTCATCAGAGGAGGCCTCACATGGGGAGGTGCTTAGGCCAGGAGGGGAGGGGAAGAAAGGTCGACCTGGGGTCGACGTCGGATCATCGGAGCGCATCATTGGGCTCGATGGGTGCTGTAGCGGAGGCCGCATCATGCGCGGAGGGGAAGAAGGGGGCCGCCTCCGGGGAGGGGGCCTTGCCGCACCCGCTGGAGATAGCGCTGTTGACACCTGTTATAGCATAATATTACGAGTTAAATAACATGAATTAAGGGCTCAAGTTAAAGACCAAACATAAGTCTAGGGGTCTAACTAACATAATTCCACGAGTTTTGGTATTCTATAACTTTCCAGGGACTTGATAGATAAATGCCGAGAAGAATGGAGAAAGTTCCGGAATATACAAGACATATGATGACAAGACTTGACCGTGAAGTAACTCAACCCGAAAAGTGGACTAAAACATTCTAGAAGATACTAGAGGACACCGAAAAGACGGGAAGGCGAGGTGGCATGCCACGCGCAGCCGCCCGGTGCCACATAGGCCGGCCGCCAGGTGGGGCCATCCAGTCAACCTCTCCTTTCTAGGTCGGTTTACTACCGACTTTGAGGTTGTATCTACACCGTTGTTGAAGGTCGGTTTGATCCAAGGGTTCACGTTCATCGCCAAGTACTATATAAGAAGACCGGTGACCCCGTGGCTGATAACAATGTCATTATCATACTCATTCATCAACTCATACCCATCTAGTCCAGCCAAGTCTAGACCTAAGCCCTAGTTCATACTAGAAGTAGTTAGCTATCTAGCTAGTTCTAGTTGAAGATCAAGTTCATCTTGAGTTCACGATAGTCAAGAAGTAGCAAGGATCATCGTTCTTGAGACTTCTCTATTGTATTCGATCGTAAGTACTATTATATTTAGAATACAATTGTTATGGCTTTGATCTTATTAATTATTATATTCTTATTGATATGTGTTTATGCTTGCTATGATTATATGTTTAGTTTAGTAAGATTGCTTTATATTTTATGCATGGAATTGTATAGCATCCATATAGATGATCACTATATGGGTGATAAGCAATGTGTAAACGTGGTGTTTATACAACGTTTATCCGCAATTACACCCTATATTCGGGCCGTGTGGTAGATCGCGGGAGTGACAGATCTGTTGAGTCCTTTGGAATCCACCCTCCGAATGTAGGACTAGTCGAGTTTATTATTACGGTAATGATCAAGTTTCGTCCTTGGTTATTATTGGTAATGCTTGCCATGTGTAGAAGTAATCCAACCTTGCCATGATAGCTAGATGTATTACACTAATTGTAGTATTCATTTGACATATATGATTAGGAGTATCTTAGGAATATTCATTCTATTCTTTCTATAACATGCTAATAGCTCGTATGATACTAGTGGCTTATGATGATCTTAGACTTGGGTATTTATCATTTATATATATTTATCTTTATCCTGTGACTTATCCTGTTGAGTATGCATATGGCTACTCTGCATTATACAACCGTAAGTGGGTCTCATAAATAAATCACAATATAAATCATTAGATGTCCTTTTCTCTCTACTTTCCATAGACTCCCTTCCACGTGGTAAAATATAAATACGATACTGGATTACTCCGGTGAAGTGCTACAATTGGTATTTCTATCCGCGGCGCTTTGCAGATATCATGTTCATTCTTTTATCAAGGCCAATCAACAAATACCATGCCCCGTATTTCTTTGAGCGTTATTGCTAGGGTGACAGACTAGTACGTAGGTAATGCTTAGAAATGAGTGGTATACCTTGAGTACATATCTGGTGAGATTAACTCCACTATGGATAATGATGCTAAGTTTACATCCCACTACTAACACCGCCTAACTCCGCTTTGTTGGATCATGAGGTTAATCCCATATCCAAGCTAACATGATTAGATAGATATCCCATATATATTTCTTTCGCCTTCCTAATTGGGATCGTGTAAGAAATATCAACAAGCGCCAACATCCGTCGACGAGGACGCTGGGGTGCAGGGAGGCGCGGACGACAGGCTCGGAACAGGGGCGCACGGACGGGCCGAAGGCAATGTCGGGGCGAGCCCGCCGGGCACCCGCCCCGGCGAGGACCGGCGGGACGGCCTCCGACAGGCGCGTCCGGGAGGCCGGGCGAGCAGGGGCGGCGAGGCCCCGTCCCCGGCGAGCTGGTGACCCGGTGGGGCAGCAGAAAAAAGGGCGACCTGGGAAGGCCGTGGCGCAGGAGAGGTCGGTCGACGAGGGGAGGCGGAGCGGCGGGGCGAGGACGACGGCGGCCGGCCTCGGCTGCGGGGAGGCCCGCCGCATCCACCACGGGCAGAGAGGCGACGGCTGGGCGTGGTGAAGCGCGGTGAAGATCTCTAGATTGGTTTTGGCTAATTGATGACATCCTTAGGACTAATCTCTCTATGCTAAGTGTTTGATTTAGTTGAAGATTGGTCAAGCCAAGTGTGATGCATGGTGGTCATGTTGGATGGATCGAGATGGTTCAATTGATGATCAAGTGCATGACTTGGAGTGGATCGTGGATCAAAATGGGCTCAAGGCAAAGGTATATCATAGGGCCATTTTGATTTTACACTCAAGACACCATAGAGGGTGTGGTGATTATAGGATCGATAAGCCGTACTATAAAGAGGGGAAAACTATCGTACATATCGATCCTCATGTGCCTCTAGGTTCAAAATCATTTGCATGCATTCTAACCTAGAGAGCTAACCTAACCTTCGAATTGATTGTGAAAATGCTAAACACGAGCACATGGTGATGTACACGTGGTGGTGTTGGCACATTCGAAGGCGGTGATGGTTGTAGGGTTGAGTTGGGTTTGGGAACCGCTCACCCTCCCGCCGAAGCTTGCGAGGCGGGATTCGGCGCTTTTTGAGAAAATGAAATGTCTATTTTCTATTACTTGTAGGATGCATCGTGGTGATGAAGACATGCTATCCCTCGTGCACAAATTGGTATATTTGTTGGGTAGCATGTTGGAGCAAAAGGCGGCGAAGAACGACGAAAAATTCGCAGCTGTCAGGCTGGCCGGACGCGGTGGCCGGACCCGCGGCCGGACGCGCGTTTACCGGCCGGACGCTCCGGTGGGTGCGTCTGGCGAGAGCATGTTTTCGGGGTTCGGCCGAGGGGCCGGCCGGACGGATCGACGGATGCTTCCGGTGCTTGACCGAAGCACTTGATCGGACGCGGCCGGACCCGCTCCGCCAGCAGCCCGGCCAGTTCGGGTTGGGGTTGTCGGTTGTGACCCGGACCCCACCAACCGGACTCAGCGGTGAGTCCGGTCGGTCGTTTGTCCAGGCTGCTGGCCGCAGCGATTGCACCCCAACGGCCACATTTCGTGGTGGGGGTATTTATACCCTTTGGCCGGCTTGTGGAGGTCTCTTGGACATTTGAAATCATTCCCAACACCTCTAGAGCTGAGCACACATCCTCCTCCTCACTCCCTTTGCTTGATTGCATCATTCTAGTGAGTTGAGGTGATTCAAGTGCACTTTGCTTTGATCATTGCATCTAGTGGCGCTTGAGGATCGTTGTGAGCCGGTGGATTTCTTGTTGCTCTTGGGAGCACCACCCCTAGCCGGCTTGGTGATTGGTGGAGGCGTTGGCAAGAGTTGGTGATTGTTCTTGGCCACCTCAGGTGATTTGTGAGAGGATCACACATCCTCGTCGTCGGGAAGACAAAGTGTGAGTAATCTATTGCTCGTGTCTTGGGTACCTCTCATTTGCTTTGGGTGTGATAAGCCTAAAGGCATTTGGCTTGGAGTGAGCTCCACATCAACCCACACGTGAGAAGGTCGGCACAACGGAGATTAGCTTGAGGGTGCTCAAGTGAACTTCGGGTTAAATCGTGTGTCTCCATTTGTCTCGTGGTGATTGGCTTCAATTTGGTTATCACATTGATTCACTCCGGTGATTGGATTGACTAACCTCGACTTTGTGGTATAACCCTTCTACACTCTTGCATTACTTTCATAGTTAGTGTGCTAGTGTAGTTTGAGTAGACTTGCTTAGTTGCTAGAGTAATTAGCTTGTTCACCTAGTGGTAAAAGTAGTGACATAGCCCTTGAGTGTGAACTAGAGATCATAGCAACTAGAATTGTCAATAGGAGGCTTGCCGACAAGTAGAAACTAAGAGCAAACGCGTTTATCGCCTTTTGTTAGTCTAACAAGTTTGTCTAGTGTTTTGTAGAAAATTTTATTAGGCTATTCACCCCCTCTAGCCATTTAGGACCTTTCAGCGGCGCCCGGGCGACGGCGGCGGGAGGAGACTAGCGAAGGGGCGCGGGCTCGGCGCGGGCGGTCGCGAAGAGGAGAGGCCAAGCGGCGTGGAAGGGTCGACGACGGCCGGCCTCGGCAGTGGAGGGTCATCGGCGTCGGCCGGCCTTGGCCGGCTCGGGAGGACGCGCGTCCACCACGGCGGGGTGAGGGCGACAAGGGGCGTCGGCTCGGCAAGAAGCGGGGGCGAGGCGAGGCGGATCCGGTCCCAGCGGCCGGATCCGCCTTCAGCGGTGTCGTGGAGGCAGCGTCCGCGGCGGGGTGGGCGGGCGGCGGCCGCAGGCGGGCGGGCGAGTTCCGCGACGCGGTGGGAGAAGCGAGGGGTGTCCAGAGGGCGGCGAGAGGTGGAGGAGAGTGCGGGAGGGGTGTGTGGGGTTGGGAGGAGGCGGGCGCCGGAGCTCGGGAGGCCGCCGGTGCGGAGGCGGCGCCGCGGGCGTCGCCCGGGAGGGAGCAACGGTCACCGGGAGGGACCCCGTCAAACTCACATGGATGTAGGTTGTGAATGACATTCATAAGACCAAGTGAGTGCACTATAAATATATATTTAATGAAATTGATTTTTGTGCATTTTCTACAAATTTGATATAAAAGATCACTAGTTAATCTAGGACAAAACTAAAGTGCAATGTTTTAGAATGAGGGAATACTGCCGACATTTTGATCGTGTACCGCTGAGTGCTACAAAGTCGCGTCGTAACCAAATCTTGAAGGCGTGATTCAAATAGTAGAACAGAGAGCCCGCGCGCGTGTGCATATTCAAGCCCTGATGGTCTTCTCGATCTCTCGACTCTGTCTGCTCTTATCCTGTGTGTCTCCCCCTGAGGTTTGAAGGCCCGTCTGGAAACACATGGAGTGGTCACGAGAGGACACGACGATGCAACAGCGTCTGCCCTGCCTCTTCACTGAGCCCCAGGCGGTCCAAGTTACCACGAGTTACCACGTCTCCTATCCAGGCAGCCGCGTGTCCCGCGTGTCCACCCGCCCTCCTCTCACGTGTCCCTCCTGTCCTCTGCATAAAGGGAGGACCGGAGGAGCCTCCGCTCAACAGCTACTCACTGTGCAGCAGAGCTGATTTGTAGCTAGGGAGGCTAGGCACTGTAAGCATGGCTCCCAAGCGGCGAGGTAACAAGGTGGTGGGCTCGGTGGTGAAGACCAAAGTGGTGCAGGAGACCGTGGAGGTCATTGTCGCCGACGACGATGCGGCGGAGGTGGCGGGCAGCAGCTGGTCCCGGAGGCTCACCGTGGCGCCTCCTGTCGTGGACGTCTCTGGCTCCAAGGTGGTGCACGTCGAGGTCACTACCCCGGACGGTGGCGACAATGCCACCGGCGCCAAAGGCCGTGGCCGGCGGGAGGAGGAGAGGCCGCCGGCTCCGCCGGAGGATTCTACACCCGTGCCGCAGAGTCAGGAGGAAACGCAGGACCCCAATGACGAGCAGGAGGAGGACGCCTTCAAGAAGAAGAAGCTCGAGCAGCGAGACGACGAGGAGGAGCAGCCGGGAGACTCCCAAGGTGGCGTCGGAGAGCAAAGCAACAACAAAGAAACCGAAGCCGAAGCCCAAGCCAAAGACGCAGCAGCAGCCGGGGGTGGCGACGCCGGCAATAAGCGGCAGAAGGCTCGGCGCCGGCGGCTGGGGCAGGCCAGCTCCGGAGGCGACGCCGGCATGGGCGGCATCGGAGGGTACAAGCGCTACGTGTGGCGCGTGCTGAAGCAGGTGCACCCGGACCTCGGGGTGTCGGGCCACGCCATGCAGGTGCTGGACATGATGATGGCCGACATGTTCGAGCGCCTGGCGGACGAGGCGGCGCGCCTATCCAAGGCCACGGGCAGGATGACGCTCACCTCCCGCGAGGTGCAGAGCGCCGTCAGGCTCGTGCTCCCTGGGGAGCTCGGCAAGCACGCTATCTCTGAAGGCACCAAAGCCATCTCAAGTACTTGTCCTACGCCTAGGAAGGGTAGCTGATATGTAATCTCATGTTCGTGCGTGCGGCGTGTCCATCGTGCCGTGCTGCACCGTGCCTTGAAGTCAGGTAGTTGTATTAGTAGTAGTGCCAGTATGCCTATTCCAACGAGCTAGCTACTGTATTTTGTATCTTATCTAAACGTAGTTAAGTAGTCAGTGTAGTCTCAGGGTAGGTGTCTGTGTATTAGGAGCTAGCTTAGCTACTGTACGTAGACGTACTTCGTACCTAGCGACTTAGCGTGCACCGCGGTGCGCCGGTGTATGTTTCGTTATTTAACGCGACCAACTTTATCTGTTGTTTCGAGTCCAGCTTGTGCCTTGTCCTGTCCTGTCTTTGTTTCTTCGATTGGATCCCTCGACCATCATCCATGTGTCGCCAGGCTAGTACATTTCTACTGTTTATGTACGTATGTTTGGCCGTTTGGCTATCTCATTACTTATATATACTATTCCCTATTGTAGCTTTTATCCGGGAGTATTCAGTATCGTTATTTATATTTTTCACAGAGAAGCAAGGGTAAAGACTATGATAAATCAAAATCATGTATCTACTGACTTAATATACCAACTAAACTAAAGTAAGGGGGTAAATAATGTATATGATAATTAATAGCACTTAACCAGGAGAATATTATAATATAGAATAGATAGCTAGGTCGAGAGGACAACGGGAGAGATCTAGGTTCCTGAATACTTCTCTAGTACTTTGGTTCTTGAGTAACTAAGGCATGAAAAGGTATAGCGATCATAAAAGAACACTTGGGACATCGTAACACTAGCCGCGGAAAGGGATGAGAAGGGGGCTAGGAAGCTCCGACTACGGTCCTACACCACCAATCCGAACGTGGTGGAATACGTCGGCCGTTAGGGCTGTCACCACCTAAGGCTACCACAACTATCCGTGGGACTGGGTGCAATCTAAGGTAACCTCTAGTCTAAACACCATGTTCACACTATTAATTACTACTCTAATCATCATGAATAACCAGAGCACTCAATATGAGCGAAGATCCCATGCAATTATATAACAACTATATTCTAATCAATAACATGAAAGGCATAAAAGTACTAGAAAAGATAGATCTAATTATGGCATAAAGTCTAATAGAGTTGAGATACAAAGATATGCCGAGCGAAGACTTCTCGAGAACCGGGCGCAATTCCGCTCTCCCTAACTCTCTACTAGATCTATTCTATTACATTGTAGCTGTCTAATCTAATTCTCAGGGCGTCGTGCCTCCATCGATGAGATATGAAATTGATGTATGAGATGATGACAATTGAGGGGGCGGGGGGCTGCTTATATAGTCGGGAGGAGGTGCTGGGTGTTGGACTTAGATACGTACTCACCGCCGCCCTCGGATCAAACCGACATTAAACGAGCCGGATTAGATTGCGTCTTAGAGGCGGTTGGCGAAGCTTACGGAATCAGGGGCTGACGTGGCGGAGGGGGAGGCCGACCAGGCCTAATATTTGGGCCGGCCGCCCCAGTGGGGGCCCACTACGGGTCCCATGGCGCGTCGTGGCCACGGAGTCTTCTAGATGATGTTTTCTTGGGTGCTAAGTCTTGATCACGTCGGGATTAATCCGGAGCCTTCTAGAGTCTTTCTCGGAGTTGGATTGCATTACGTTGCGTAGTCGTGCGGCTCGCGAATTCCGGTGTTTTCTGTTTAGTCCCCGCAATTCACAACTTTACCAAAAGCGGGTGGAAATATGTTAGTGACACCTATTCTAGGTTGTTATTATGATTTATACCCCTTTCTCATGTTTATTTGATTAATAAATTTGTATGATAACAAGTGTCAACACCGACAACGGCCGAATAGCTTGCTTGGCTGCAAGACGCAGCCTCGAGCCATTGCCATCTTTGGGCCCGCTTCGGTCCGGCCCCCAGCGTCGGCGGGAGCCATCGTCCCCCTTCCTTCGAACCTTGCGGACGCCATCGCCACCGCCTAATCCGCCTCCGCGCGTGGATCGAAGATGCCCATGGCCTATAAAGGCGGGCCCGTCACCCTGCGACCGCCTTTGGAACCCCTAGCGCTTGTCCTAGCCCGCACCGCCACCTGCATTGCCCCAACGCTAACCCTAGCGGCGTCGCCGCATACCACGTCGGACCAAGGGCGCCGCCGCCGATCTCCCTCTCCGGCGTGTTGCGTCATCGAGATCACTACCCACGAGCTCCGCCCTAAGGTGAGGAACACGCCGGTCTTTGTCTTGGCCCCTCCCCGCTCTCGCAAGCCCGAACGGCGCCACCGCGGCTGCGCCCCGTCGTAGGGTCGATCGATCGGATCCGTCGCGCATAGCCGCATCCCGCCTCTCGCAGCCTCAGCCGAGTGCACCGCTGTTGTCGCGCACGCGCGCTTCTCCATGCCTCGCCTCAGCGGTGAGCTGCCGACCACCACACGCATCAATCCGCCGTACCCGGCCCTACCATCGCCGATCCCATCGCCATAGCGCGCATTCGCATGGTCACCGTCTCCCTCCGTGCTCCTCGCGTAGCTAGCCCGGCCTTCGGGCGCCTTTCAAACCAACTCCGGTGAGCTTCGGCGCATTGCCGCCGTCGACCAACCACTCCGATGACCATGCCTCACCGGCCACCCCGGCCGTCCAAACACGATCAGATAATGTAAGTGCAATCAACCTCTAATGTGGGTTTTGGCGTTGATGACAATCTAAATAGAGGACTAATGAGATTTATCGAGTTGACAAGCAGGCAATAAGCAAAGAGGACATTACAAACCTAAAGGAGTACCCCGATTCGATTTGCTGTTGGTACTTCAAGAAAGGAGGTTTATATTCATTTTATATTTTGAATTTGAGTATAGGACACGCCGTACTATTAAGAGGGATTAGAATCACTGTGTCAAAGCGTGCAACCAAGTGCTCATTTTCACACCACATAACCTCCAGCTCTAAACTTAGTCAGCCATTCAAATTCTTTCTACATTCTTGGTTGACTAAAGGGTGAGCGGCACCGCCCTTCGGGGGAAGCGGCGATCTTTGCTTGATTATGGCGGCGGTGCCGCTCGTAATCGACCGTTGAGAGGGAGTATTTATACTTTCCTTTTCTACCCCTAACGGTAACCTTTCCTTCTCTCTGCTCATTCTCGACAGAAAGGTCCCAAGTGCTCAGCTCTCTCTCCTCCATTGAAGCTCCTCACTCCCTCAAGCAAATCCATCGATTCCACCATCGATTCTTGAGTGTGAGGGCTGCAAACTTTCGATTGGAAGGGAGCTCCAGCGATCTTCATCGTTCTAGAGGCACTTGGTTCGCACTTTGGCCGCCCGGTTTTGGTTCTTTACTCTTGGAGCTTGCTCCTAGCCGGCCTAGTGCGTCGTCCTTGAGCTTGCCAACTTGTGTGGCAGCCTAGGGAGGTTTGTAACACCCTCTTGCATCTAATACATCACCCCCACATCTCTAGGATTCGGTTCCTAGACTTGTGAACGAGGCAAAGAGACAAACCTTTGTGGTGAGCTCATTCCTTTGTGGAACCTCAACAACGTGGACTTAGGCAAGCCTTTGTGGCGGCTGAACCCAAAGGATAAATCCTTGTGTCACCGTGTGCTCGGTTTACTTTACATTGCATATATATTGTTGTTGTTGAGAGGATTTAGGGTTTGAGATCGATCTATCTCTAGACCCTTGATACGCTTGTTCCAGGTCTCGTCTGCGCAGCTTATATACGTCCGGGAACCAAGGAAAATTACTCGATCTATTTTTCATTGGACAGATTTTGAAGCTTGTGAGCTAATCTTGTCTGCGAGGAGGCGGCGGTGCCGCTTAGTGGAGCGGCGGTGCTGCTCGAGCGGCGGTGCCGCTTGGTTCTTGGCGGTGCCGCTCGGTGATCGGCCCGGTGTCTCGAGTTGATTTTTAAAGCAGGCCTATTCACCCCCCTCTAGGCGTCCGGCGATCCCTACGGATAACCCGGATCGGATCCAGTCTTGGTCAACCCTAGGGTCAATCTGCCCAATCAGCAACCACTTGGTGTCCACGTGAGCGCCACGTCGATTGCGCGCATCGCGTGACTAGTCAACTTGGTCAAGGTATGATCAGCCCTAGTCGTTTTTGCATAAGGGCCCCCGTGGTTTCCCTTTTTTTGCGAGAGAGATCTAAACAAGTTCAAAAGTAATTAGATATAAGCCCCTGTGTAACATCCCAGATTTTTGGATAGGCCTAAAATATGAACTTTTTAAAAATTTTTGTGCAATGAGTGAATCAAGTAGTTGGTAGGTAAAAACCTGCGTTAACCCCTAACAAAACGTTGCATACATGTAGAATTGTTTGTAGGAGTTTGTTGGAGCTTCTTAGTTGAGTTAGGGTTTTTGTGTCGGAGTGCATAAATCCGTAGCAAATTCTCTTCTCTTTTTCTCTCCAAAAATTCTCCTAACAATTTTTAGAGACATTTAGGTGCCCCAACTCAAACCATTCCCAACTCGGTGTTGATTCTCATTTCTTCTCTTGAGTTTCACTAGTAGCGAAATGATTTTCCGTGATACACGAAAATCTTTTACGTGGCGGGCACATAATTTGCCCGTCACGGTTAATCTTTCCGCCACATCGGTTTATTTTCCGTGGCGGGCATTTTTTGCGTCCGCGGAAAATCATTTTCCGTGGCGGGTATCTTAACATGCTCGCCCACGAGAAAATAGTGTATTTCGGCGTGGTGGTCGTGTTAAGGTGCCCGCCACGTAAAATCAATTTTCCGTGACGGGCGTCCTAAAATAACCGCCACGAGAAAATGCGAGAAGCTTTGTTGCATTTCTTAAAAGCGCAATCACTAGAAACGGGTTTAAAACCCATCTCTAATAACGGGGCGCTGAAATGCGCGTGACATTCCAAATAAAACCACCATGTCGGTGATCGAATGGGGGCGTCACTTGATGATAGATCTTGCCAAAGAAGATATTCATCCGCAGCGCGGATCTATCATTGTAGCATTTCACCCGAAGTATTCGGGGTATCGTTATTTATATTTTTCCCAAAGGAAGGCATGGTGTAAAAGTCTCTAATTCGGACATGATCAAGATGACACGAATGTATAATAGACCAATGCTCATAATAGGGGTAGAATAAGGTAGGTAGTAGGATAACTTGACACACACACAATTCGAGGCCAATCTCAAGGATAAATATAAAAGAATGAACCACCTCACCTTCTCCCACGCGTCGTCCCCCACCTCACCTCTGTCATACCCCCAAAATTTTCTATTTCGGGATATGACTTAGAAAGCACTAAAATGACAACAAATGATTTTATTATTTTCTAAAATTTATCAACTTAGTTAAGTTGTTGACATTCTAGATAGTGAAAATGTGTGTTTCTAAATTTTTATAACTATATAGATTGTTTTGTTGCATTTCATGCCTTTGCATAGCGTTTTTCTATGAAAAATGAGTTTAAATGTTTTTTCAAATCCGTATAGGGCTTAATCCAAATCATATCTCTCTTGATCTTGGACCAATTTTTCATAACCTCAAAACCATGATCAAATTCTTGGAAACCATACTCCTTGATCCATGTTCCAAAAGCTTTTATGGGTTGTTAATCTTTAATCTTCTCACAAACCCTAACTTTGTTCCGTCTTTCTAATAGAGTTATTCTTTTCTCTCCTTTGCTCACCTTGGATAATATTCAATGCACCCTTTCCTCTCTACCTCCTCTTGTCTTGAGCAAATCCTACAACCCAAAATACCACAAGAAACCAACCCTATAACTCTATCATCGCGTCGGGCCGAATCGGGTCCAAACCATGCCTTAACCCATGCCTCGGATCAAAGCCCAACCATCCTCCTCTCCCTTGTGATCCAAAGCGAAGCCCAACGAGCTCTCTAACTCTTCCCCTCCCCACTCCCACGTCAGCCCTCCACATCTTGGACAGAAATATCAACCAAAACGTGAAAATATCAAGTCTTGACCCCCTTGCCTTCCCACCCCTTCCCCTCCCATCCCCTCACTCCTCATATATACTCCCCCCACAGCCCCCTCACGCCTCCCTCTTCATTTCCCACACCAAGAACAGAGGAGAGACGCCCCTGCACCTCCTCCTTCCCCATGGCTGCCCCGATCAACCGGAACGCAAGATGGAAGCCCTGTCGCACCGCATCGTCATCATCGGTTGTCGTTGATCGTCTTCTCGATCCACCACGCCACCCCCATGGGTTTGTTCAGGTGCTTGTGTTGGTTGTTGCTATCGATAGAAGAGGATTTATGCGAGGAAGGTTCGAGAGGAAAAGCGAGGAAAGTTGGAAACGCTTGAGCACTATGAGGCAAGTTTAACATGAGTTTCCTTGATTACCCAGTAACCATTTAATCTCTTTCATATGCGTGTGTCCAATATGATGCTAAGGACTTTACCTAGTACTTTTGATATCCTTTATTCCTTGATCACCATGGGTTCATGCATATGGATAGCTTTGCTTAGCTTGCAATAACCAAACAATATAATGTTAACTTTGATTAATGACATATGGATCAATGATCAAGATGATGATGTTGAGTGACATGGACATAAGGTGCTTAGTTTAGATGATGATGTTAACTTTTTTTCCACACGAGGCAATACCCCATTCCCATTTCAGCAAACGGAAATACAAGTGTTCTTACAAGACAGTTTTAGAAGAAGGAAAATAGAGAGGTAAACAAAGAACTCACCATTTAGAACCCTAGCTAAGCGGATGTGACAATAACAGAGCTAAAGAAAGACTCGAGTTGCGAGATATTACAATTATTTCACATGACTGGATGATGATGTTAACTTTGATTAATGACACCTGTTATGATATACTTTTATGTGTCAACAAGATATGAAATAAGGACATAAACTGAATAAATACTTAGTTTAGAGGTTTATACTAATAAGTTCCATGAGTTTTGGTGATTTATATATTTTCAGGGACTTAACAGATAAATGCAGAGAAGAATGGTGAAAGTTTCAGAATTTACATCCGATATGATGACAAGACTTGACCGTGAAGTAACTCGACCCGAAATGTGGACTAAAACACTCTAGAAGATACGGAAGAAGATACCGTAAGAAAAGAAGCCGAGGGGAGTCCAACCCTCGGCGCCGCCCGAGGTCATCCCAGGCGGCCGCCGGGTGGGACCCTCCGTTCAGCCTCAGACTTCTAGGTCGGTTTGTAACCGACTTTGAGGTTATATCTACACCGTTGTTGATGTCAGTTTGATCTAATGGTCATCATTCGTCGCCAAGGCCTATATAAGAAAGACCTCTACCCCCAGGGTTAAACCCTAATTCATTCTAATTCAGTTGTAATTCATTATCAGCCAAGTCAGTCAAAAGTAGAAGAGAGTATCTCCACCAGAGATTAGGTTTAGCTACTTGTCTAGTTCTAGTTCATCTAGTCTAGTTCGTCTAAGTTGATTAGCAAGTCGATTCAAGTAGATTTTGGGTGTGCCTACCTAGAGTTCTAGATCTTCAAGTTCTACGGTACAAATATTATTTTGTACCTATGACTTTGCTCTATTATAATATTATGTGTTTGTTTGCTATGTTCTTACTTTATTCTAATAGTATGTTTGATATAGATGTGGTATATGATAGATATATGTATCTATTCGTAGAGCGCCTAATTCAATTCTCGAGTGGATTAGGTGGTAGAAATAATTATGTAAGCGTGGTGCTTATATATGATTTACCAGCGAATGCACCTTATATTCTGGGACGTGTGGTAGATCGCGGGAGTGACAGTCCTATTGAGTCCTTTGGAGTCCACCCTCCGTCTATAAGCCAAGTGGACAATGATTATGGGGAATATCTTATTTCGCTCTTGATTTTCCTTGATAGTAGTCCAGATAGATGATCTAGAGTTTACTATGCTATATATATGATAATGTATGCCTTAGAATAGATGTAATGACTTAATAGATTCAATGCTATAGAAGAATTCTATCTCTTAAAGTAGTCCAATGTTAAGTCTAACTTATAGTAGTCTATTCCTATCTCTGTGTGTGATGCCTCTGCCTGTATTTATCATTATTATATTCTTATGATTATTGGCTTACCCCCTGCTAAAGTTGGCACTAGTGATGGACTCTCTCATAAGTATGCCAATTATCAATTGTATACGAGCCCATCTTTAATTATTCCTCCCTATGGTAGAATATAAATGACAAACCTGGATTACTCCCGGTGAAATGCTACAAGTGGTATTTATATCTATGCGCTTGCGGATAGACCTTTTTATATTTATTTTCTTAGATTGCAAACAACACATTCATGAGTATCACATATGCATTTCCTAGCATTAATTGCTGCTGGGGATGGCAACCTAGCACATAGTAGTGTCAAGAGATGAACCACACTAAGTGTCTCTGACGGCATGTAGCCTAAGGTGAGATTAACTCCACCTTTTGTTATAGTGACGTTAGAAATACCAACAAGCATTTCCGCCGCCGTTCCGGGAGGAAATAGAAGTTAGCTAGATATATTGATAGATGGAAACTTATGATGAGAATCCAAACTAGGAAACGGCCGCTTTAGCAAAGCTTACCCTTTTTATCTTTTGTTTATTTTATACGAGGGGTTTATCAAATTGGAAATTGATTGTGATTCACTCCACTTCATTCATCAGAATCAAATCAATCAAAAAGAGAGCAAACATCAGTTTTTGAAGCTATGGCTGAAAAGTCCCTACGAGAGTTCTCTGCTCCAAGCAATGAGAACATTTGCACAGGACCATCACTTCAACTTAATAATCATGAGTTTGAGCTCAAGCCAAGCCTCATCAACATGGTGCAAGCTACTCCATTCAGTGGAAGGATATACGAAGATGCATGTTTACATATGTAGAATTTTCTGGAGATTGCCAACACCTTCTCACCCAAGGATGTTCCCCAAGATATCATATTACTCCACTTATTCCCATTCTCATTGAAGGAAAAAGCGAAGTTGTGGTTCTACTCCAACAAAGAAGAAATCAAGACATGGGATGAATGTTCTACAGACCTTCCTATCAAAGTTCTTTCCCACGGGTAAAACCAATGCCCTACGAAGAAAAAAAATCACCAACTTCCAACAAATGAAAGGAGAATCAATTCGGTGCTTGGGAACGTTTACAAGAATACATATCAGATTTGCCCTCATCATGGAATAGAAGATTGGTTGCTCATGCAAGGATTTTATCATGGATTAACACAAAGAGCAAGAGAGTAACTAGATGCAACTGTTGAAGGATCATTTTTATCACTCACTCTTGACAAAGCTGAAGCACTCATGAACAAGATAACAGAAAATCAAAGCTGGATTCAAGAGGACACTCAACACTACCATAAGATTGAAG
Source organism: Hyparrhenia diplandra (assembly GCA_015847255.1). Lineage (NCBI taxonomy): Eukaryota > Viridiplantae > Streptophyta > Magnoliopsida > Poales > Poaceae > Hyparrhenia > Hyparrhenia diplandra. The sequence goes on from JADLZK010001265.1 coordinate 60,367, forward strand.
AAATTCTCGAAAAAGTAAAAGCAATATCAACCTAGATGGATGTGTTATTAAATTGGCTTGAACAACGAGCCAATGACAAGAAGGATCGACAGGCTTTACAAGATTACATTGATTCCGCATCAAATTCAAGCCCGGGTTGTCAACAATTCAACATCAACTCAATCACAAGAACGAAGTTCACAACATCAATCTAACTACCCAGGTATATAAGTACCAAGGTAATATTCCTAGAAACCCATTTTTAAGAGAATTAATCGAGGAACAAACTAAGCTTCATGATACCCTTTCTAAGAAGTTTGTTGCTAACGATAAAATATTACAAGATATAAATCTTAAGATGGACAATTTCTCTATTGCTTCAAAAGATCAACTTGCTTTTAATAAAAAGATAGAAACTCAAATAGCAAAGATATCTTTGTAAAATCTGTTGCCACTAACCTTGAGTAGGTACATAATGTTTACAACAAGAAGAGGTAAATCTACACGTGATCCCATTGATCTAAGAAGGATAATAGAAACATCGGTAAGGACACCAATTATGGCACCTGCAGCACCAGCAACAACAAGACCGGTGGTACAACCAATTAGAGAAGAAGAAAATGATGACATAGAAGATTTGACTAAAGAACCCCAGATGACACAAGACTTTCATGATACAAATCTCTTACCATATCCCAGAAGAAAACGTGGAACCCAAGTGGATGAACAGTTTGGAAAGTTCGTAGAGGTAATCCGGAAATTATATATCAACATTCCTCTACTTGATGCTATTCAAGTCCCTACCTATGCAAGGTATCTCAGAGATATCTTGAATAAGAAAAGACCACTGCCCACTACGGAGGTAATCAAGTTATCAGAAGAATGCAGTGCGGCTATCCTTATTATATTGCCACATAAAATGACAGATCCGGGATACCCCGTAATTGATTGCTCGATTGGAGATCATCATTTCACTGCATTTTGTGACCTTGGAGCAAAGTGTTAGTGTAATGCCCAAGTCCGTCTTTGACAAACTCAAGCACACAACTTTGGAACCAACTTCAATATCATTACAACTGGCAGACCAATCAATCAGACACCCCTCAGGAATTGCAGAAAACATACCAGTTAATATCAGAGGATTCTTTATACCTGTGGATTTTATAGTTTTGGACATGCCACCAGACTCTAGAGTGTCAATCATTCTCGGACGACCTTTCCAAAGCACGACCAATGCACATATCAATGTCATGGCTGGAGAGATTACATTCAACTTGAATGGAAAGGAAGAGAAGTTCACATTCAAACCCGGATATGAGCTTAGCTTAACAACAAATAAGATTGAATCGAGAAAAAGAAGAGTCATCATTAGTACCATCTTCGGAAAGCAGAGAATTCACCTAATAATTAAATAAAATTGGGAAGTCAGTTCATGGACTCTAACTACGGACCTTTATCGAGAGGTAAGTCGGTAATTATCCATATTTACTTTACTATGCATTTACTTACATCAGAAAATCTATGCCCCATATAAATAATTTTACGATGTGTCACAACCCGTAAAGATATTTATTGTGGAGGCTCAAAAAATTTTATTCTTGCATTATCATTTTTACTCCTGCATTTTTATATTGAAAATACAAAAATATAGTCACTATGTGATGGGTCCAACATGTCATACACTAAATTCCATATTTCACCTAACTTGGACATGACATATACCACTCAAAACCTCACCTACCACCATGCACCACTCCCTGCCACTCTTTTCCACCGAAAAACCCACCTATTACCATGGTATTGGGGTGAGCAATTTGCATCATGAAGGTGAGTGGGAGAGGGCCCACCACCATGGCAGCCGACGCCACCAACTCTGGCGGCCGCCAGGCCCTGACCTCCTCTATAAAAGCCCCTTCACCCCTCGCTTGTTCTTCACACCCACATTGCTTTGCTCAACATTCCAGCCTAAAACTTGAAGTTCTAGTTTCCAGAAAGCATTGAGCTTTGTAGTAAAGAAAAGGAGAAGTGAAAAGGAGGAATAAAGTTCTTAGTAGTAGAAGAAAAATTTCTTGAGAGAGGAGAAGTTCTTGAGAGTAGTAAAATAATCTAGAGAGATTAGTGGAGGTGCTGTCCAAATGGAGTAACCAAGATAAAACTTTGCTAGGCGAAACTCTGTCAAAATAAACAACTTTTTCTTTTTTTCGGACGACTAACCCCTGGACGACTAATTTTGGACGGCTGACTTCTAGCTTTTTATTCTAACCCCTCCATTAGTTTCTTGTTGTTTTCTCTTGTATATTAACATTTTGCAGGATGAGTTTTTGGAAATCGTTCAGTGGAAGAAAATCGAGACGTCTTCAACAACTTGGAGAGTCATCTTCCAGAGGTCCATCAGAGACAAGCTATGAGCCGGAGCAAGATGTGCCACCACATCCGGCTCCTGCTACAGTAAGGAGGTTGACCTCTGATTCACACCTCAGGTTTCATGGACAGTACGAGAGAACAAGGTACGAACAGTTGAAGAACTGTAAATTCACTCACACTCCTATGATCGACCCTGATCTTCTAGCACAAACAGGTATGGATGTTAAATTTGCTCATATTTTCCGCTTCTTAGGGTGGGAAACTTTTGCAAACATCACAGAGCAAGGTTCTAAGTTTTTGACCATGGAATTTCTTTGCGCTCTTCGTTGCACTAATGAAGGAGTCACATTTAGATTCTTCCAACAAGAGTACTCTCTCACTTGGAGAAATCTAAGTGATGCACTTGATTTTCTACACTCTTGCATCATGGACTTAGACGTAGCTCTAAATGATTTCAATCAAGCAACTGTTTGGAAAGACTTGACCAATGTAGACACATTTTTGGACACCAAAGCCAGAGACTTACACTTACCCACCTTTCGCTTCTTCCACAAATGGATACTTTTCACTCTTTTTCCTAAGAAGGGTCGGCATAATGTTAGAGTAGGAGAGTTACAGTTGATTTATGCAGCTGTAAAGAGACGACAAGTTTCACCAGTGTATATGTTAGTTCAGCATTGGATAGGTTTGCCAACCATCCTTGGAACGATTAGTTGCACATCACTTGTCATAAGAATTGCCAACCCACTTAGGACTCTTGGTTGATAACGCTCATATTGCCTATCTAAGGGAAGATAGACCTGTTATTGGTTTTGATTTCTTTAGCAAGGGACACATTTTGAAGAAAAGAGGAAGTACTTATGTCATGACCCATACTACTGTCGGGGAGATTCGGTTGCTGTTGACATTTCTTAGCGCAATCAAAGGAAACATGTATAAAACTCATCCCAATAAAAGCGCTAGAAATGCGCCGCTGACATTCTCAAGAAAACCACCATGTCGGTGATCCGAAATGGGATTGTCAATGGGATAGATCTTGCCATCTTAGATATTTCATCCGCAAGCGCACGGATCTTTTATTGTAGCATTTCGCCCGGAAGTATTCAGGGTATCGTTATTTATATTTTCCCAAAGGAAGGCATGTGTTTAATAAATTAGCATGGCATCTGAATAGAGGAACATGTGTTTGCTTAGACCAAATTGTTCATAATAGGGGTAAGCAATAATGGTTCATAGATAGTGTGACACACACTTAAGAATCCACCAGCAAAAAGATAAAGAAAATAGACAAAGAATAAATGAATAACCTAATGGAGTAATTCTAATGTATCTAGTCATGACCATATAAATGAATAGTTAGGATCATATGCAAACTGATTTAATCGTGATTAGGTCTAGGATAACAGGGAGACTCCCGGGTGCCATACGGCCCAATAGAAGCATTTACGAACTCCTACAAAGACACACGAACGTGGGGGGGATTTCAAGGGACGGTCAAGGCTTGTCACGACCAAGCCGCCTACCCCCTCAACCGTGGCGTGCACTCATATCCGCGCAGTGTCGTAATACCCCGGGCACCATGCTCGCATATCGAGCACTACTCTTGTCCCCCCCGGGATCCCCACTCGTCGAATGGACGGACTAGAACAAGAGCAAACCCGAAGGAACAACGAACCGTTATCCCACCTCTAATCAAGTTAGGCATATGATGATCGATGATGAACCGAGATGAACATGTCAAGATTATGATATGTAAACTATATGCTAGTTCATATACCAACACAAGAACATGAACAAGACCATACTCTAGTTCATAAGTTAGGCCAAGAACATAGATATAAGACTTGCAAATAGAAGAATGCTCCATAGAGAAGATATATTACCAAAGCACTTTCTTCTAGGAGACAAGCCCTCCTTGTAGCTCTGCTACTCCAAGTGCTAACCAAGAACTAAGAAGAAGAAGAAAGTAGAAGAAGAAAGAAGAAGTAGAAGATGAAAGAAGAAGTAGAAGAAGAGAGAGAGGTAGACGTGGTAGAGAGAGAGATTGCTGGTTTGCTGGACTCCAAGTGGTGTGTGTTTGAGAGAGGGAGAGGGGGCCTACTTATACACTTGGAGGAGGGGCCTAAGTGCTAATTTACACCAAAACCGACCTGGTAAACCTTCCTAATCTGAGCAAACCGACCATCCCACGGCGGGGAAACCCCGTTTGGAAGGTGCACGAACCGCCTCCCCGAGGTTGGGCGAAACCGCCTCGGGGAGGGTGCGGCCGCCGGGTGGTGGTGCGCGCGCCCCCCAGGCTCGGCTGGCCCGGGCCTCGGTGGGGTGTCTTCCCTCGTCTTGAAAAGTTGTGGGCCGGGCTTTGCTCGGCCTAATTCTGATGTTTTGGGTCGATTTGCTCCTGGGCTTGTGTTTTGCAATAATGCGCTTCCCTGGATGGCGTACTTTGGTCGATTTTCCACTTGCTTTTATTATAAATCTGCAAAATAAAATACAAGACACTACAAGTGGAATTTTATTAGTGGTAAATGTACATGAGTATAAAAGGTATAGTTTTACTCCCTTTATGGTAGTAAGTTGACGGAAAAAATATATCGTTGGTTACCATCAACAAACTCCCCCAAGCTTACCCTTTTTGCGCGTCCTCGAGCAAAAAAGAGATAAGTACTGGCAGGTATTACATCTGTGTTCTAATCTTATTGTTCATCATGTTCAATAAATGCGGTGAACCGCTATGTTTACATCAGTTGCCATGATCATGCTTTCTTATATACTATTGGATCATGTCATGCTTCACTATATGCTTTTAGATCATGATATGCTTTGTTATACGATGCTAAGTCATGCTAGTATGATACACATGTTTACACTAGTTGTTATGATCATGTTATGCTATATGATGTTGAATCATGCTATGATCTTGATATGCTTTTGTGTTATGCTAGTATGCTTCACATGTTTAATCTATTTGCTTTCAGTTCGTCATGATTTTTTTTATGAAATTAATATGGAAATTGTCTAATATCTCAACAATCCAAAAACCTTATTATAGCCTTTTTCTTGATTTAACTATGGCTTTTTTTTCATCGACGTCTTTGAGGCTAGAAAAAATTTCTAGTGCAAATTTTAAGAGGCGGCGAAGTTAAGGCCATGCTCTAGCTACTGAGGCTAAAATGTTTTGGATTATTGTTGGCTTGCCCGAGGGAAATATCTCTGGAGAGAAGATTCCAAGGGGAAACACTATCGACTAAATGCAACCATCAGATATATATTCTAAGTTGTGCATTGGAGAGCTTTCATGACTACAAGATGGTTGCTAACCGATCTATAGTCAAGCAAGCTCATGAGGTTCAAACACATGGCAAAAGAACTTGAACTCCTTAAGTGTGTCATACCCGACGAGTTTGTAGCCGTATGCATTAATGCTAAGTTGGCTTCTTCATAGAAGAGCTAGAAAATATCGAGTTGAAAACCCGATAGCATCACTTGATGTTGAGGAAAAGATTCGGGCAAAGAACACTAGTGAGAAGGGGAAACGAGCCATTCTCGCGCGAATTTGGTGCAAGAAAACCCACATGGCAAGACCAAAGGTAGGAATAAATCTTCCAATACCAAATTAACAAATACCACCGAGAAGAAGAAAAAAACAATGATGATGTGCCTTGCTACACTAGTGGAGAGCTTGGTCACTTTTAAGAGTTGGGTTTAAGGTAGTGTTGGAGTCCAATAAAGTAGTTATGTCTAAGCATGGACAAATTATTGGTGAAGGCTATGGTTGCCTCATATGGTCCGATCATTCATCAAATGGATGTGAAGACAGCTTTTCTTAATGGAGAGTTGGATGAGGAGATTTACATGGATCGCCGATGGGTTTTGTAGTAAAAGGTGAAGAGCAAAAGGTGTGGAAGAGAGTGGGATTACTTTATCACAATCTCACTATGTTGAGAAGGTCCTAAGCCGATTTGGCTTTATGAATAGAAAGTCTTCTCCAACACCTTATGATCCTAGTGTGACATTGTAAAAGAATAAGAAGTGTACCAGAGATCAATTGAAGTTCGTGCTCGAAATTGTTGGTCCACTCATGTATCTAGCTAGTGCAACTGGACCAGAAAAGGGCCTTATGCTATTTTAAAGGTACAATGAGTTATGGGATTCAGTGATTCACTATTCGGGCACCCAATTTGTGCTAGAGGGGATATAGTGATGCGAACTGGATTTCGATATTGATCAAATCTACGCCACTAGTGGGTACGTTTTTTACTCTTGGGGGTGGCGCGGTGTCATGGAGGTCTTGTAAACGGACTATTTTGACTAAATCAACCATAGAGGCAAAACTTATTGCTTTGGACACAGCTATGCTCGTTATATGATGCTAAGTCAAGCTAGTATGATACAAATGTTTGCACTAGTTGTTATGATCATGTTATGCTATATGATGTTGAATCATGCTATGATCTTGATATGCTTTTGTGTTATGCTAGTACACATGCTTAATCTATTTTGCTTTCAGTTCGTCATGATTTACTTTTATGAAATTAACTGAAATTGCCTAATATCTCAACAACACACAATGGTTATTCACTGAATGGAAACGCAAGCGCACAACTTCAATTGAAGCACTACTTACTTTCGTATATTTGGGGTGAACCAAAAACTTTTGCGTCCTCGTCACCTCCTTAGCCGTGGGAGTGAAAACACGCTCAGTAAGCCTACACATGAGTAAAATGTAAAATGCCACATTCTTTTTTTTTATTTTTTAGTAACATAATTAAGAAAAAAATGCATGGGTCAGTTGTAGGTTAGGAAACACTCATTGTTTTATTGCAGTTTTCAACGGAAGCGTATCTGACTTCAAGCTGGGCGCAGAGTCAATGAAATAAACCCTCCTCCACTTGATAGCAATGACAACAGCAATCCAGTGTCCACTAGGGTTATGCGCAAACATGACAAAATCCTTGTCAAGATGTTTCCTTAGGCCCCATTCTAGATATGTAATGCCCATCTTTGCCCGGGCCCGCCGGTCAGCCCTTCGAAAGGTCAATGGTTCGGGATCAAGAAAGCCAACGACAAAGACATGGCCCTAGCTTCCCCGAAAGGGCATCTAGGAATAGAGGCATGCAAAGCAAATTTAGCAAGCAAATAGATGAAGAGGCATCCCAAGTGAGTGCGAGAATAGAAGAAATTGTACTCACGGTGTCATGCGGTGAAGGATGGACACATCTAATACATCGGTGCCATGAGGTCAAACAAATCGTCGAAACCCACATTGATCACGACCTCTTAAATGCGTGTCACGCCAAAAACCTCTTTTGCGGACACTGCAATAAACGCCATATTTTTGCCCTGTTTGTGGTCGCTTCTTCGCATGTACCACTCATGAAGAGCAGCACAAGAAGGCCCTGCCTTTTGAACATCTTCGGGTGATAGCATTGGAGATCCATGCTGGTAGTTAGGGTTGGGCAGTATGAACTGAAGGGCATTCGAAGCCACTCCCAACTGCAGGTCCCTGAGCCCATCTATTGCAACTCTGGGCTCGCTCTAAGCGCTTCGGCCTCCAATTCCATCTCAACTGTAGCATCCGGTCCGGCTGCGTCAATGGCTAAGGCGCAGCTTCTCTGCAGACCACCTACAGGGCTAGAGGTGTAGGCAGGCGTTGAACAGTGGCCATATAATTCCATCGCCTCCAGCACCAAGGCTTCCAACCAACCGAACTGTACGTACCACCCACATGCCCAGATGCCTGCCCCTCTATAGTAACATCTCCCGTAAGCCACCCCCTGGAACCATCATCTGTCTTCCAATCAACCCATGTAGACATACCACGCAGACGCCCTGTCTGTTCTGGGGTGCCCAGGGCCCCTATGAGCTCATATCTTTCCCTTACACCAATGACATCAGAAGGATGGGCTGCCTTCTCTAAAACTATCTTAGATAAAGACCGAGCCTCTTCACAGGTCCAAACAATTTCAGCCTTGTCACCTGACACTGGCAGTATGCTCAATGCACGCAAAAAAGCCCGAGCAAGGTTCCGTGGATATTTGTCCCAAGGATTACGGATTCCTTTGGCGGCCAATTCCCTGTCCCTCCTTCGCCCACTCTTTTGGAGAGTGCCGCATAATCAACTATCCCAAGGCACCTCATTTAATAGGCGGCGAAAAATTCAGGCTACCGCTAGCGTCTTTGTCTCTTCCGTCGATGATGTGTTGTCGCTTCTTTGTTGGATCGAAATCACCGAAGTAGCTTCATCACCCGAACAGATTTGAAAATTTTGTCGCCTGGAAATTAGCAAGGCCCTAATATTATATAGTTTAATTCTATATTAGGCAGTCTATGAGGACTACACAAACCACAGAGGCACAGATCACAAAAAAAATGTGGTTCAGGATTAGAGGAATATGAACAAACTGTAGTTTAGTAACAGTTCATTTAATAGGCACATTTTTGTAAGACAAAGTAGTAGTAGTAGTAGTAGAAGTACTCTGAGCAATCATTGTTCTTGTGCATGTATATTCGTCTATAAAGAAAATATGAAACGAAGATAGTCGCAGATTTCCTACGACCCATGTTTTAGATCGCGCGCTATGAAATTTAGAGGCAACCTGTTCTGGATGCTATTGCCGCTATAGCGGTCGCTATAGCGGCGCTATGGTCATGCTATAGCGACGCTATGGTCGTGCTATAGCGCGCTATTTGCAACGTAACGTCAGCATGCATTTCACGCTATAGCGCTATTTGTTTCAAATAACAGGAAATTAGGACAAGCATACAATTATAATTTGATAAGTGATAATGATAACCATATAATAAAGTTCTCATCCTCAAAACAAACAACCATGAAGGCAAACAACCATTAAGGCATCAAGTCAAGTACATAAGCAAACAACCATAAAGTTCTTGAAATCACTCAATCACTAACAATTAGGCTAGGGCCGATCAATTTGCCAATTGCGCCATAATAGCGCGCTATGACGCTATTTGAGCTTAGTGCGCTTATAGCGCCAATAGCGCGAATAAGCGCCAAAAAGTGCAATAACGTAGCACGAGCTGCTCTATTGGCGCTACGACAATAAACAGCGGTAGTAGCAGTTTCCTATGACAAAAATACACAGATATCAACATTATAGTAGAAGTCAGGTATACTGTTCAGTATCTACAACACCATATATCCATCTCGGGACAAAATTATCACCTTTTCCTCACTTACAGGCGACACTATGTGCTCCTATCTCTTCCCTTTGATGATGCGTTGATGTCCATTTGTTGGATGGAAATCTTTGAAGTTGCTTCGTCGCTGAATAGATTTGAAAATTTCAGTCACCTCAAAAATAGCGAGGGGCCTAATATTATACGAGTTCAATTACGTAATAGGCACTCTGTGAAGACTACACAAACCACCGAGGCGAGAGAACAACAAAATGAAGTTCGGGAATAGAGGAATATAAACAAAGCGTACTTTAGTAACAATTGTTTTAATAAGGACATTCTGTAAGGCAAGATAGTTGAAGAACTCTATAGAGCGATCATTGTTCTTGAGCACGTATATTCATGTATAAAGAAAATAAGGAGCAAGTATTTGCAGTTTCCTATGACGTAAACACACAAGATAACAACATTATAGTAGCACTACGGTGTCGGGTTCAGTATCTACAACTCGGCGTATCCATCCGAGGATAAAATTATACAGTTCAATTTTATAATAGGCAGTCTATATATGAGGACTAAACAAACCAAAGAGGCAGAGAACAAAAAAAAAATATAGTTTAGAAATAAAGGAATATAAACAAAGCGTAGTTTAGCAACAGTTGGTTTAATCGGATCATTTTGTAAGATAGTTGTACTCTGAGAGCGGTCATGTTTCTTGAGCACGTATATTCATCTATGAAGAGAACAAAGAAGCGATTTGCAGTTTTCTATGACAAAAACACACGAGATAATAACATTATAGTAGCAAAAACACACGAGATAATAACATTATAGTAGCGGTCGGGGTGTATTGTTCAAGTATCTACAACTCCATGTATTCATCGAGGACAAAATTATCACCTTTCCTCATGTATAGGCGACCGAAAAAAAATTCAGCGACACTTTGCATGCTCTCTATCTATCCATCCCCGATGATGCGGTGATGCCTCGCCGTTGGATGGAAATCATCGAAGTAGCTTCATCGCTGAACAGATTTGAAAATTTCGCCTAAAAATTAGCAGGGCCTAATATTATACAGTTCAATTTTGTAATAGGCAATCTATGAGGACTACACAAACCACCGAGGCGTAAAAAAAAAAAAAAATGTAGTTCGGGAATAGAGGAATATAATCAAATTGTACTTTAGTAACTGTTGTTTTAACAAGGACATTCGTGTAAGACAATATAGTTTAAGTACTCTCCGAGAGCGATCATTGTTCTCGAAAGCACGTATATTCATGTATAAAGAAAAATAAGCAAAGCAGTATTTGCGGTTTCCTATGGCGACAAAAACACACGAATAACTACATTATAATAGCGGTCGGTGTCAAGTTCAGTATCTACAAGTGCTGTAGTTCAAGTAACCATTCATGTAATAGGCAATTTTTTTTAAGACAAGATAGTATTATAGATAGTCTGTCATGTTTCTCGAGCACGCATAATCATCTATCAAGAAAATATGCGGCAAGTAGTTGCAGTTTCCTACGACAAAAATACTAGATAACAACATTGTAGCAGTCGGTGTCAGGTTCAATATGTACAACTCAATATATCCATCTTAGGATAATTACAGAGATAAATTATGTAATAGGCGTCTATGAGGACTAAACAAACCAAAGAGGCAGAGAACAAAAAAAAGTAGTTCAGAAATAGAGGAATAAACAAAGTGTAGTTCAGTATTCAACAAAATGTAGGCTACGAGATCGAGGAGGAGGCCAGTGTTGTTGGAGATGACGAAGCGGTGCTACCGCTTCGCTTCGGGTGGAGGATGAAGCCGGGCGTAGAAGGTGGTCGGGCGGACTGCGGTCTCCTCTAGGGATGGTGCCTCGTACCCTAGTGGACTGAGTTGCAAACGGTCGGGGAGGACGGCCTCGTCGTAGCCGGTAGCAGATTATCTCGGCAGATCGCGTCGCAGATGGATCGGAGGTGGGTTGGACGGTGGTCACGCGCGGATGCGCCGTCGGCTTGAAACCCAAGAATGGCGAGGGCGGTGGTTGGATGCGGCGGTGGTGGTTGTCAACGACGGGTGGTGGCGGTTGTATACCCTAGAATCACCCGTGAGGACGCGGATGAGGAGTGAAATGAATCTCCCGTGAGGAGGCGGATAGGGTTTTGCGTTTTGCGAATGCTGTGCGCGCAAATTTTTGGAAAATTTTGGGCGGGTGGCTTCAAATCGAAGTCTTCACTACCACTTCGCAAAAAAGAAGGGGACGACGTTTTCAAAATTCTCTAAGGAGAATGTTTGGCTTCAAATCAAAGTCTTTGCTCCTACTTCGCAAAAAAAAGAAGGGGGACGACGTTTTCAAAATTCTCTAAGGAGAATGTTTGGCTTTAAATCGTAGTCTTTGCCCCCACTTCGCAAAAAAGAAGGGGACGACGTTTTCAAAATTCTCTAAGGAGAATGTTTGACTTCAAATCGAAGTCTTCGCTCCCACTTCGCAAAAAAAGAAGGGGCGAAGTTTTCAAAAATTCTCTAAGGAGAATATTTGGCTTCAAATTGAAGTCTTCGCTCTCAATCCATAAAAAAAGGGGTGACATTTTTCAAAATCTAACAAATCAAAAAATCTTATTGCTCCAAGTAAAAATTTCTATTATTGCTCCACACATACAAAGAGACAAGTTTACATAAAAGATATTAATACATCTTACATATAAGAGAAATTCAGTCTAATCTTTTGAAGGTGATCTCTTTATCCAACTCTTAACTGTACATATAGACTGGGAAGGTTCATTATTGATAACTAAGAATTTACTCCCTGATTCATTCACAGTATTCAAGACACTTTCTATATTCAAGTCCTCGGCCTCTCCCACTTCGCAAAAAAAAAAAAAAAAAAAAGAAGGGGCGGCGTTTTCAAAATTCTCTAAGGAGAATGTTTGGCTTCAAATCAAAGTCTTCGCTCCCACTTCGCAAACAAAGAAGGGGACGACGTTTTTCAAAATTCTCTAAAGAGAATGTTTGGCTTCAAATCGAAGTCTTCGCTCCCACTCGCGCAAAAAAACAAGGGGACGACGTTTTCAAAATTCTCTAAGGAGAATGTTTGGCTTCAAATCGAAGTCTTCGCTCCCACTTCGCAAACAAAGAAGGGGACGGCGTTTTCAAAATTCTCTAAGGAGAATGTTTGGCTTCAAATCGAAGTCTTCGCTCCCACTTCGCAAAAAAAAGAAGGGGACGAAGTTTTCAAAATTCTCTAAGGAGAATATTTGGCTTCAAATTGAAGTCTTCGCTCTCAATCCATAAAAAAGGGGGTGACATTTTTCAAAATCTAACAAATCAAAAAAATCTTATTTCTCCAAGTAAAAATTTCCATTATTGCTCCACACATACAAAGAGACAAGTTTACATAAAAGATATTAATACATCTTACATATAAGAGAAATTCAGTCTAATCTTTTTTGAAGGTGATCTCTTTATCCAACTCTTAACTGCACATATAGACTGGGAAGGTTCATTATTGATAACTAAGAATTTACTTCGATTCATTCACAGTATTCAAGACACTTTTTCGTATTCAAGTCCCTTTCGGCCTCTCCCACTTCGCAAAAAAAAAGAAGGGGACGACGTTTTCAAAATTCTCTAAGGAGAATGTTTGGCTTCAAATCGCATCTTCGCCCCCACTTCGCAAAAAAGAAGGGGACAACGTTTTCAAAATTCTCTAAGGAGAATGTTTGGCTTCAAATCAAAGTCTTCGCTCCCACTTCGCAAACAAAGAAGGGGACGACGTTTTCAAAAATTCTCTAAGGAGAATATTTGGCTTCAAATCGAAGTCTTCGCTCCCACTTCCCAGAAAAAAAAAAGAAGGGGACGAAGTTTTCAAAATTCTCTAAGGAGAATATTTGGCTTCAAATTGAAGTTGTCAGATTCCAGCTAGATTGGGCCGGAATTGACACTTCGATTGGGGAAGATTGGGGAGGAGAGGGATGATGATGGAGGTGGTGGTGGCGGTGTAGGGTGGCGGCGGCGGCGTGGCCGCGCCTCGGCGAGCGGCGGCGCGGTTGGGGCGGCGGCGGCGGTGGGCGCGGTGGCGTGGGGGGTGAGGGAGAGAGAGAGATAGGCCCAAAGTTGGAAGCTATAGATATGTTTTATTTCTTCCTTGTTCCCTAGAGATTACATGCCTCTTGCTTTTATAGCCCGAATAGCGGGACTTGTAATCTAAGCAATCTCTATAAGGTTTCCTTATATGATCGGAATACCTTTTACAAGCATATCCTATTTTATTCCTCCCTAATAAGGGTCTCCCTTATAGATGAGATATCCCCTTGCACACAAAAAACTACCTAAGATAATCCTAACTTGAAGACGGCGAACTCGAGTCGCACGAGAGAGAGGAAAAAGCGGCGGCAGGGCCTCCCCTGCTGGCGCGCCCCTTTGGCCCCTCCTCCGGGCCGGCGGCGCCTCTCGTTTGGCCCAATTAGCCACTTTTAGGGCGGCCCAGTCTCGGATCATGACATTTCCCACCGTTCGACGAGGCGGCGCATCCACGTGCCGCCCAACCCACCGTGTAGTAGCGAAAGGCACGCCCATTGGGTCGATGGTAATGCCAGGCCCGAAGTAGAGGATGAGAGAGCCGCTCTTGTCGTTGTTGTCGTTGCGAGATGCCGAGTCCTTGTCGGAGAAGGAGAAATCAATGTGGAAGTTGCCGAAGAAGACGCCGAACCTGAAGCTCATCGGGCGGCTGCACGAAGGGACGTTCCGCACATGCGCGATGCATGACGGAGGCGCCGAGGGTGCCTGATAGCTCGAGCATCCGGGCGAGTAGCTGGTGGAGACGCTTTTAGGTGTAAATTGCCGGCACATTCACCTTTGCATGGAGTTGCCTGCGGTGAGACATGTCGAACCGACGTGGCGGCGATGAGGTGAAGTCGAGGAGGCGGCGTAGAGATCACCGGGCGTGTTGACGGAAGGGCCAAATTTGTTTCTCCTTTGTCCATGGAGCGCCAATCGTGATGTTGTCGACGCTGAAGAAGACGCCGCCATTGTCGCCGAAGAGGAGGGCGGTGGCACCCTCGATTCGTTCGTCGGGCGCACGGGAGAAGAAGGATTTGGCGAGGAACGCCCGATCCTCACGAGGGCGATTGGGGAGGTGGAAGCCCACTGCTACGCCGTGCAGTGGAACATTCTCCCCCAGCAGGAAGTCCTCAAGTAGCTCTGAAGCAGCAGGAATGTAGTAACGATGAAAGTACCTCATGATGCCGTAGCGTAGACTCCACTCTGGCGAAGTTGAGCCCAGCTCGATGGCGCTGGAGATGATTTCGAGCTCTTTGTTTGAAGTTGTGCCCACTTGCAGCTCAGTGATCATATTGTGTGTGGTCAGCCCTTCGATGTCGTCCATGGCAACAGCAAGACGTTGCTGTTCTGGCATGCGGTCACACAGGGCAGCTGCTATGTCGCCGTCGAGGCCACCTAGGTATGTGTGGCGGACAACGGCTTTGATGCCGGCGGCAGTATCCTCAGTGGCGTCGTCAGGCTCGTCGTCGTTGTAGCGGCGGGCAAGGTCGATGGCCTCCTCCAGCGAACGGGGCTCGAACCATTCAACCGTATTGCGAAGCGTCTCGTTGAGGCCTTCCACGAAGAGTCTGACACGATGGCGCTGTCCCTCTCGTTCCATGCGTAGTGCATAGTTCTCGAAGTCGGTGATGTAGTCGATCAGCTTGCCTCCCTGGGAAGGCGGCGCGTACGCCCCCGAAGTGTCGAGGTAGCTGGGAGGTCCGTGTGGTGGGCGGGGCGTTGATTGAACTCATCCCGGATGATTGGGAGTTCGCCTTTGACGTATCCATGAACCGGACCGCAGCAATACCAACGAGATGGAAAGCGGCGTAACTCACGTGGTCGGCGGGAGCAATCTCCTCATTAAGGCTGGAAGAAGAGTTCCGGCTTTTGCGGCCGAGGTCCGGATCGTCGGTGCCGTCGTACTCCTTGATCGCGAGCGCGGCGTGGCGTAGCGAGGGGAAGTGATGCGCGGGTGGCACCATCGGGGACGCCGCGGGTGGCGCTGAGGGACGGGGCGGGGGTGCCCGCGGTTGGCACCGTCTGCCGGGGGGCGGCATGCATGGTTGCAGGTGTCGGTGGAGAGGAGAGGGCAGCCGGTCTTCTTTGGATCGTCGAGGGTGATGTTGATGGTGGAGCATCACGATGCGCCCTCATCTTCCTCCAGTACCGGAGGATAGCGAGGGTCGAGCCGTCGGCGGAATCCGGCGGCGGGAGGCGACCAAAGGCGGGGCGGCCAGCCACAGTGCCCGGCGGCGGCGGCGGCCGGCTGTCCTCGGCATCGTCGTCGTCGCGCGTGCGGGGTCCTTGACGTGATGAAGACGTACTCCATCCGGCGTGAAGCGAGTCGATGTCGTCGAAGCGCTTGTTGATCGGGCGCGGTGGGACGTCGAGGAGCTCCTTTAGTGCCGCGTTGAACTCCATGATCTCGGAAGCCATTGATGGTGGGTGGATCGTAGTGGTCTCGGATACCACCGCCGATTCGGCTAGATTGGGCGGAATTGACACTTCGATTGGGGAAGATTGGGGAGGAGAGGGATGATGATGGAGGTGGTGGTGGCGGTGTAGGGTGGCGGCGGCGGCGTGGCCGCCCCCCGAGGGCGGCTGGCGGCGGGGGTTGGGGCGGTGGCGGTGGTGGCGCGGGGGGGGGTGAGAGAGAGAGAGAGAGGCCCAAAGTCTGGAAGCTATAGATATGTTTTATTTCTTGCTTGTTCCCTAGAGATTACATGCCTCTTGCTTTTATAGCCCGAATAGCGGGACTTGTAATCTAAGCAATCTCTATAAGGTTTCCTTATACGATTGGAATATCTTTTACAAGCATATCCTATTTTATTCCTCCCTAATAAGGGTCTCCCTTATAGATGAGATATCCCCTTGCACACAAAAACTACCTAAGATAATCCTAACTTGAAGACGAAGTTTAACTCGGAGTCGTGACGAGAGAGGGAAAGCGGCGGCGGGGGGCTCCCCCCCCCGCTGCGGCGCGCCCCTTGGCCCCTCCCCTGGGCGGCGGCCGTCTCGTTTGGCCCAATTAGCCACTTTTAGGGCGGCCCAATTCTGGATCATGACGAAGTCTTCGCTCTCAATCCATAAAAAGGGGGTGACATTTTTCAAAATCTAACAAATCAAAAAATCTTATTGCTCCAAGTAAAAATTTCCATTATTGCTCCACACATACAAAGAGACAAGTTTACATAATAGATATTAATACATCTTACAAAGAATTTATTCAAGTTTACATACAAACATGAATATACAAAGCTCAAACACTCAAAATTCTTTAGAAGCAACACTAGTTGCTGCCTCGCTCAAAATATCTTCGACAACTTCGTTAATTATTTTGTCCGCTGTGTCTTGAAAACTATCCCCAAAGATAAAGCTTGGGGACGCACTTGAGCAAGAAGACCTGAAACAAAAAACATCTTTAACACACCAAGAAAAGACAAAGATAGAACAAAAAGAAAGAGCCTAGAACATCACCTGTCCAACATTGCTAAAATCAACAACCCTAGGCATCCTATAAGAATCCTTTGTTTTAGACTTCCCAAGGCATTTATCCACAAAACCACCGATATCAACACTACCAGAAGCTTCCAAAAATTCCGAAGTCTCAAAAACAAAGTTATCCTTCGCTATCATAAGAGGCAAAACAGGTATAATATCCTGTGCAGGCTTCGCTTGAGCAACCTGCACAGGATATTACAAAGTCAAAACTTGGCACAAATAACACGAACACAATATAACTTCGTAGTAATAATAACTTCGCAGGTGCACAAACCACAAGTTTAAACAAGCCCAGACAAATCGTTAACTTAACAAATTTACAACATTGCTTGACAAACAAGTTTTGTTTTTCCTCCCAGAATGCTCAAAACACATCACTAATCAAGCTAAGCTCTTCGCTCACTAACGTTGTTTTTTTCCATCTCTTCAACTTCGCGAGCCTTCCGTTCTTCTTCTTCCTTCAATTTCCTCAAACTTTCTTCCTCCTATAAGATGTCAAGTTCAAGCTGTTAAAAGACAAAGTCAGAAAACCAATAAATGTAAACAAATAAAAGAGGAACAACTTAGTAAAAATAAGAAGAAAGCATAGTACCCTTCTCAGTTTCTCCTTTACTTTTTCATGACAATGCTCCCGCCCACAATTGCACCAATATTGCTCAAAAAATTTCTTGCACAACAAATGTGTGTGCGGAGAAATCATGCTAACGGCATCTCCAGGAAATTTAAAGTTCTCATCAGCAAAGGCATCATACAAGGGATCTTTGGCTTCTTTCATAAGATGGAGGAGTGCTCGAGTAGAGTACATGACGTTTGTATCCGCGGCAGCTTGAATCATAACCCTAAGATCTTCATACCGTGCGCAAAGCCGGTTGAAAAACGGGCCATACTCTCCAAGATCCTAGCAAGCATCTTCTGGCATAGCTCCCCATTTCTCATAAGCCTGTTTACAAAGCTCCCAAGTTCTATTGAACCTTCGCATCATGAGTTCATCAGTTTCAGACTTCTTCTTTTCCAAGGATGCTTTCTCTCTTTTTAAAGTCTCAATGGTAGCCATGGCGGCTTCAATCAGTTGATCTTTTTTCTTTGATAGTATCGTATGCCTCATGATATAAGCGATCAAGATCATGCCATTGATCAACAGCCTCGCCTCTTTCTTTCTCCTTAGCTGCGAGCTGAGATTTCAATGATTCAATCTCCCCTAAGAGAGACTTCTCACGAACAGCAAAAGCAGCCACGCTATCCTCAAGAGACTTCCTAAGTCCACGATTGACAAGAGCACCCTACACATACAAAACAAATCAGTCAGAAATTGACTTCGCTGGGAAATCACTAACAAGTGACTCATTTGAATATTTTTAGCTAACTTAACTAATTCAGGACAATCACGATCATCAGGCAAAGCAGAAGTTGACTTCGCTGGGAAATCAGGAGTTGGGTCCCTAATTCTAGGAGAAAGAGGAGATGTAGTACCAGTAGCAGCAGCATTATCATCAGCATCACCACCAACATTACCCGAAGTACCCAAATTCTGCGAAGACCCAAAATTTTGTAAACATTCGGCAAGAGGAGTAAGCAAATCCAGAGTCAGTCCGGTAGAAGCGAAAGTCTTACACATTTCCCTCACCTCTAAATCTTGGGCAAAGTTTCCAGGACTTGAGCCACCAACTTCGCTATCAGTCAAATCTATATTATCAAGCAAGTCTACAACCACCTTCTTAACTTTCTTCCTTCGAGGCTTAGCAACATCTACTTAAGCAGGCGTCTTTGCCGAAGAAGATGGCTTCGCCTTCTCGCTTCTCTTCCTCTTCAGATCTTTCTCACCATCCTTTTTATCCTTCTTTCGGGCATAGGTAGGAGGAGGACGAACCTTATAAGTAATGTTGGCCAAATCAAAAATACGATTCAGCCTAACATAGTCCTTGCCAATAGTTTCATCCATCAACTTCCTTTCTATATGAAGGTATTTTCCAAGCAATTCTACAGCCCTACCCTCAACATCAGCAACAAATTCCTCTTCAAAACGCGAAGGCATCATAGTATCTCTGTCAGGGAAAATATAATCCTTTTCCCTAATCTTCTTTGAATGATACCGAAGAAAGTCCCAACCAAGCTTGAGTGGCCACACTCCAGCAGCCAAGTATTCTTCAACAAGATCTCGGGTTGATTGTTGAGAAGCAACTCTCTTGAAAGCCTTCAAGCACTCAGCAGAAGCCTGAGACTTTTTAAATTCAGGCTTGCACTCAAAGCGTTCTTTGTGCATGCGCGAAGCCAAAGGGTAACTCTTCACAACACCCTTCCTACCTTTGTTTTCCTCAACCATTGGGACCTTATGATAGAACCAATAATTGTACCAACCATCTGTCCACTTATTTTTCGAGGCAGGAGAAATTTGTCTTTGTCCTCGAGCAGTTTTGAAACTGCAACAACCAAAATACAGCTTCACTTTACGCTGCTCAATAGTCTTACTCTGAAACTGAGTATGCAGCTCATACAGAGAACAGAAAGCATCTATGTCTGGCTTTGCTTTTTGACTTCGCACAGCCCATAGGAAAACGGACAACTTGACTATTGCATTGGGAGTCAAGTGATGCATCTCAATGTTATATTTCTTGAAAACCTCTTCAAGAAAGTCTTGGGTAGGAAAGCGAAGACCAGCAGTAAACAAATCCTTGAACACAACACATTCGTCTGGCTTCGGCTTAGGAACCCTCTCATTTGACTCCGCAGGTCTGTACTGACCTTCTCGTAGGATTCCATCTTTAACCATCTTCTTATAATTTGCATCAACCATCTTGCTATAACCAAATGAAAGCGAAAGCCTATCATCAGGAAGCAACTCAGATTCAGAGGCAAAAACATTGGATAATCCGTCATCAGATTCTTCGTTTTGAGAAGCTTCTTCTTCTTCAACTTCGTTCTCTTGAGAGTTGGGAACGACATCATCACAAATCGACCATTTCTAAGAAAGAATAAAGTAAGATAAGAACAAATTAAGAATAAAAAGTAATAAAGTACACTTTGCAAGACAACATACCTGGAAAGCAAAAACTACTAGGCTTCGCTCCCGACTAGAAACTTCGACTCCGCAAAAGAAATTTTGACTTCGCGTCACCAAAATTTTTTTCAAAAAGGTAGCCCCTCTTCGAAAAGATGAAGAAAACAGGGGGGTCCTTTTGCTATTTATAGACCTCTTCGGTCAAATGGTCAAGTTAGCCGTTTAAAAAAAACAACAACAACACAACAACACTAACTAGTTTCTTAAGCGAAGTTAACAGCAAAATTAAACTCCGACTTCAAAGTCTGGGACGACGTTTTGGTTGAAATAAAGTTTTCAGAGACTTGTAATTCGTGGGATTCATGCCTTTGAAGTCGGCCTTCGCCCACGAGGGGCTGCTGTTGGGTTCTAACTTTGATTTCTATTTAAACTTTCGTCCCAGACTTTGATGATTTCAGGAAACATGTATTGGCCGCAAGGTGAAGGCTAATTATAACCCTAAAGGTGGCTTCGCGAAACTTTGGCTTCGCAGGAAAACATCAAAACCAGGAAATAAGAGAGTTCAAGATCAGAATCCAAGCGAAGATGATCAAGACAACTTCGCGCTACAAAGTTGTAAGGTCAACTTCCAAGGAACAAGAAGCATCGCGAAGAGGAAGATTACATCCGAAGCTTCGCGAAGACAGAGGGAACCACTTCGCCAGAAAGAACATGTAGTACAAGTTCATTTCGGAGTTCTTAGAAATTTTGTACAGATACAAAGCCAGGGGGGCCTATAAATACCCACTGACATCCTTTGTAATCGCCATGGTGAATGGCCACTTTGTAAACCATATCATCATCAATAACATGTTGTGTTGAGCAATCACCCAACAGGCCTTCGAACGTAAAGTTCAAGGAGGTTCAAAGGAGATGACAGAGTGTACATTCATGGAGATGATAGAGTGTACACTCACTTGATTCAAGAGAGAATTCCTTGGAAGCCATTAAAAAGGTTTTCAATTCCCTATCAACCACGCTAGAAAAGTTAGGTTGTCATATGAACCACTAGTTCAAGTTTTTATATCCCTCGATGCCACACTACCGTTACTTTTGAAAGAACGACAGTTAACGAAAAGCTTAGCATGTCATTCTTGCCCTTCTTACATGTGGGACCACCACGTCAGCCTTCTTCTTCCTCACTCCATGCCATGGAAGCCAGCTGCTCTGTTGCTGGGAGAGGTTCCTCACTCCATGCCATGGCGGGTGGCCGCGATACACGACACGGTGGAGGCCCTCACGATGGTGGACCACGATGGCTGCCTGTGCGGCTGCCCGAGCGGTGCCAGCACGGCGCGCTGGGTGCAAGGGTAACGATAGGAGTACTATATATAGGTCATACCAGTAATGTTAAAATGTTTGACTTTTTGATAAGTGAAAATGATATTAGGCCTTACCGGTAATGACTTCTTTAGAAATATAGAGCAAAACATGGCGAATACGCTATCTAAATGGAAAATGGAAGAGATGCATAGAAAAGATAAATGTATACAAGATCATATCGCTAATGCTCTAGAGCAACTCCTTGATATCATGAATGTCAAGAAAAACTTGGAGCAATTCTTAGTAATAGTAAACTATGCTAGAAATTATATTGGATTTTTTTTGGATGGGCCATTATTATACACAAAGTTGAAGAAAAATAAGGATTATATAAAACAAAAGGTCAGAGATTTTAAACCCCTAACTGTTTTAACGTGGAGACAGACAAATCTGAGAAGAGAGACGAAATTGTTTTAACGCGCAACAAGCCTGTCCTATGTTGCGTGTCTCTGAATTCTTCCTGTCAGATTCTGTGTGCTACAGCAAACTCCGCCGTACGGAGTACTGTACACTACAGTGGTACCAACAACCTGCGCGCATGTGACTCAGACAGTGCCCGAGTTCATTCTCTCCTCCTCCTCTCGGCATCCATCGCCAAAAGTTGGTGGCGCTCTCCGATCCGCCGCCTCGCCGACGGCCGGCCACCGCAGCCACAGAGCAGGTACTCCTCCGATGCCTCCTCCCTCCACTTTTTACCGGGCAAGTGGGAGCCCGTCGCACTGCGGAGTGCGAACAGCACCGCGCTGAATTATTTAATATACCCGCTAGTAAATGCTTTGGATGCGGCGACGCGACGATGTAAACGCAACAGTTGTCACCTTTGTTCTCAGGTAGTACAGATGGCGTCCCCACCCTCCTCTTCCCCAACTTCATCGCTGTCGCGAATCATTCTGCCTATGGCGCCTTCCCCCTCGAGTGACCCACACCACCAGCATGAATTGTGGTGGAAGAACAAAGTTTTCACGCACCTCGTCGTTCCCGCCCTCATCTGCATTACTCTTATTGCTATACTGTGCGTTGTGGTCATTCGGAGGCGCAGGAAGAGAAGAAACTGAAGATTAATCGCAGGCGCAAGAAGATAGGACCCTGAAGGCTACGATTGTATGGCTCCGACTGTCATGTAAACATATTTGTTGGACGATAATGTTGATTGCTGGTTTTAACTTGTATAGGCAGATTTCTCTATTGCCACTGTCATCTTTTTTTTTTTTTTTTTTTTAGTTGCAAGAGATTGTTTATCTATTGCCACGATTATCGTATCTACCGGGCACGATTAAATGTGGTTGTTATATGTGCAATTGTTGCAACACAACTTGGTTTGATTTTCATCATATATTACAACGCTAGATTAATATATATTAATAATTCATGTGCTAGATTAATATATATTAATAATTCATGTTGCGACGCTTGTTTGTTAGCTTAAATCAATAATTGCAAAGCGACAAATACATAATGAATGAGGCATCGACATCTATTAAAACATGCTTAGACTGGATGGATATTATGGTCTTTCCATCTGGTCGATTAAGGACTCACTACAAGAAATCGACATTCCAAGACATATCAAATTTGTCATGTATAGCCCAAAACTATCACAAAAAGTGCATTCATGACGAAATCCGTCCCGTCATGGCGTCCATCATATAATCGGCGTCACAAAATGTCCGGGCGTGGACGGATTTGGGTGTTTCTGTCACAAAATCACAAAACATTATGTGACGGTACCTCAACTTTCTGTCATATAATACTACATTTTGTGACACGGGTCAACGCGTCTTATAATACATTCTTGTGTCATATATAGTGCTTTTAACCATGGTTAAACCATGATTAATCCTAGCTATTGTGACGGTAAGAAGAAGCTGTCATGTATAGGTAGTTAACCATGGTTACAATGTGTCATATATTATGAGGCCCCACATTTAGGGTCCAGGCCCATATTACGGGCCCAACCCAATTGAAACAATAATAATAATAATAATAGAGATAAAATAAACCACATAATAACCAATTATATTATCATAATAATCATACAAAAGTGCATGTTCCAAGACACATGTTTTCATACAAAAGTACAACAAAACATGAAAAGAAAATTATCTCACCAACTAAACAAATTCTAGTAGCTAGTGTCATTCTAGCCAATAGCTAGCACTAAGTTCCGGCACCAAACAAGTTCCAACCTGCCAGCATCTAGTGCTAACTCCAACTAGCACGTTGCATGAATATGTAGCTTCCATGTCCCTCACTTCTCTCTTGCTGCAACTTTCAACTGAACAAAAAAAACAAAAAGAAACAAAGATATAATTAGAAAAAGAAACGTTGAGTGACTGCAAGGCACCAAATTTGAGATAGACAAAAAAAAATCTCAAAATCACTGTAAACAAAAAAAAAAAATCGTATCTTAAATCTACTAGTTCAGTTTACAATTCACATACTTGATCCTTGTTGAGAAACCGTACAGACGTGGTATTAAAATGGTCACCAATACATATACATATTACTATTAATCATCAAATAAGCTATGGATTGAGGCAGCTAATAAGGCATCCTCTGTCTAATCCACACATCAAGTACATGTAAATACAGTTTGCGGATCAACAAATTTCATTTAAAAACTAAGGATTGATGAGCCAAAGGAGTAGCACTAGTGTCTTAATATTTCATCAGTCAGGCAAACAAAAATTGGGCTCTGTCTGTTTAATTTGCTTGTTGCATTGTCAACAGCACAAGAGAGAGAAGCTAGGGCTTACCTTGATATTATGAATGGAGTAGCCTCCTCTTACCTGAGAAAGAAAGAACATTATTACTTACTACATTGATACACAAGTGGAGGAATCAATGTGGTATGTACTAAAAGAAGCTACAAAATTGTTCTACTATCATCTCACTCCAAGACATGTGAGAGGATTTGTAAGAGCAGTCAAGCATTGCATTAATGTATTTGTAAAAGCAGTCATGCAGTGGATTAACCCACCAGTAGCAGTTGCCTTTGCGGGCAGAAAGTAGAGCTTAAAGAGATGAATAAACACAGTTCTACATACATTTAAACCTTCTCGCAATATATAAGCGTGGAGGTTAACACAGCACAAAGTCTACAAGAAGAAACAACTCAAATTAACTCTCATTGTTTATCTACAATTGTGTAAGTTGGAGATACATTCGGTTATCCATCGCAATTTACACAGTTTCTGCTGGAAGAAATAACTCAGTTCGGGACTACACGGTTTCTACCTGTGAAGCACAACAGACATGAATATATGGTAGATCTTTGCCTTGCTATACATTGGGAGAGTTTTATTACCAGCTAGCAGCCAACATAGCTACATGCAGTCCTGCAAGAATCAAATATGTTATCACCAATTAGTCAAACTCTTACATCTTCTATATTTTTCTAAAAATAATATCAGTATGCCACAAATAAAGCATTACACTACGCTTGCAGCAAACGATAATATGAAAGTACATGTAAACTCTACTGCATGCATGTCATGTATGCTTCAATATCAAACCTATTTATTTGATTTCATCTGACCATAGTTACACTATGTGGATTGTCAAGTGGCTCCAATTTGACTCTACTTCACCTTTATGCCTTTGAGACATCACTAAGATGTGAGAGGTATCGTGCCCAATAGTTGCAGGTTATTTATCTTAAGTACAATACTATAGTTATTTATCTTTACAAGACTTGGTTGCAGGTTACTAGCATACAAAGTACTATTTATTAACTAATATAGTAGAGCACTTGAGTAAAAGAAAATGGATATATCAGCACCAAAACTTTTTGACATGCGTAGAACAATACATACATATACATATATATATATATATATATATATATATATTTGTATACACACAGATCAGATGTGTGCACATGTCTGGCTGGCTAGCTTACCCCAGCAGCAGGCCGTGCCATGGAGGCCGCCGCAAAATTTATTTTCTTACTTGTTCTATAATTTCATATAATATATTGGATCCAGCTGTAAGAAACAAAAAGGATGCCTTAGTTTTCAACAATAGCAGCATGCAATCTAAAGGTTCTGGTCACTTCATTAAGTGCAAGCCTATACAGTCATACACTGAGCAAGCTTCGTTGGCAAGCCACTGGTGGTTGATGTGCAGATCAACCTTAACACGATGGAACTAGTTGGCAGCTGTTTATTTGCAAGCAGTAACTGTTTGACCTCTATTCACTCACTCTAGCAGATGGCACAATTTTGGATAACAATTTTCCGTAGCTCACTGAAAGTTGGAGCGGCCTAATTGTTTTAGTGTATACAGGAAACAAAATCCTGTGCACAACATTAACAGTGCCTGAACTCCCTGTAGTCCAAGCTGCTTCCCAAATATTATCCCTTATGTGGATGTATGATGTAGTTAAGCAGTCAGTTCCGACAATTAAATTCAGTAGGGTTGCAAACCTTTGGCCTATCTATGCACAGGAAAGTCAGATTTGCTCCAAAAAAAGCATGGAGTCACCATACAGGTTTCAGGTACCGCTAGCATGCATTGTCGTCAGTAGTGGCAATGGAACAACTAGGGATTCCAAGAGCTAGCAAATGAGGTACAAACAAGAATCAAGAACTATATTACTTTACCACATGTACATATCGTCGAACATTAAGCGAGCAGGGGGACTGGAACCTCCACTCCCGTGCGTGCGAAGCACCTTCCTGAGACCTGTACAGGTGATGGTCTGATGGGAATGATGGCTGGCTGGTGTGGGCGGCGTGTCTACTCTCTCCATTCTGCACGAGGAAGCGCAGAGGGGTCAGGAGCGACTCGGCCCGAGGCGGGTGAGCTAACCAATCTCCATTTGGGCTGAGAAGATGCCCGTCTCCGTCTGCACAAAAGCACAAAATAGACAGCAGAAAATTGAAAGGATCTCTCTCGATTCCAAAGCTCTTGACCTTAGATTTTGCATAGAAGATATTGAACTAGCTAGGACCAAAATCCCAAGAAATTATCACCTGGGATTGACCCAAACTCAGCCAAAATCAAATCGTAGCCAGGAACCAAAAGAGGAAAAAAACGAAGAACAAAAATCACAGACGAAATCGATTAATTTAATCCCAAAGGGGGAAGCCCTTGCCATCGGAGGTGCACGTCGTTGCGGGCCTCATCCCGTACCTGTATCAGCAGTGGAGCGAGATGGCGAGGAAGGAGTATGCGGCGGTGGCGCTGCAGTAGAATGGAGAGCCGCACAGGCAAGACGAGATGAACGAGGAGGGGCTCGGCGGCTTCGGCGTGGGCCGCGAGGCCGTGCAGGGCGGGCCACGGGCGGGAGGTGATGGCGCTCCTGCAGTACCACAGGGCCGTACCTAAGATTTGGAGGCCCGAAACAAAATTCATGATGAGGCTCTAAATTTTAAGAAAATCAAAGCATGCTTTTATTTAATTATAAAGTTTTAAATTTATATGAGTCTTTTACATCACTAGATACAGATCAAATCTTAATGCTAAAATAGTAAAAACTAGTATGCAAGTAATTAGCACTATAGACTAGCATAGCAGACTAGCCGTAACTATGAATTTGGAGGCCCTCCGATTTTAGAGGCCCTGAACGGTCGCCCACCTCGCACTTGCTAATCGCCAGCCCTGAGTACCATCACCAGCGGCGGCGACGGCTCGAGGACGAGTGGGGAGGAGGGCTTTGGAGCTCAATGAGATGAGGAAGAGTGAGCCCGGCAGCTGAGGGGAGGAGGGATTTGGGGGGAGAAACCCAACGAGATAAAATATTCAGACTTCACGGGCGCGGGCGCGTGGTGGAAATTTTAGGGTTTCCAGGCCAATTACTGTACGGGCCAATCTAAAATTTGGACGGGAGACCTCTATTTATTTCTTATTTTCATTTATCTCTTTTATTGATTTAGGCAATTCTATTCCCTATTTTCATTTACAAAAATAAAAAAATAAATGATTTCTAATACTTTTACACTTTTCCTATCTGTCTATTGAAAGAAAACTCTCTTCCATCTCTTGCGACACCACCTCCCGTCCGTCTGACCCACGTGAATGTGTGATGTGCGCTTTGGTGTTGGGTTTGCATGTTCTTATCGGGTTCGAAATGCACCCGCTAACACCGCCACCGTAACAACCACTCGTTCCTCTCTGTCTCTCCCTCCCACTCTCTCGGACTCCTCCCCACCCCCGGATCTGCTGGCCCCGTCTCCTCCCGTGTGGAGCTTTGGGCGTGGCGTGGCTGGCGCCACCTCTTCTCCTCCCCTTCATCACCAAAGTGGCCCCGATGGAGGGGTGGCGGACAGCCTTGAGCCGCTGCCCTCGCGCGGCTGTGGGCGATGCGTCGGGCGGCGCCCATCCCTCGATGATGACAGCTCCTTAGTAGTCGTCCCGCATTTCCGTCCTGGTACCCTTTGCCTCTTCTTCCTCCTTGTCCCTCGTTCTTTGCATCACTTGTTGTTGTATATGTACTTTCGATCCCATTTCATGATTGGGTGTTGATTTCATCGTCAATTCGTTGAAATCATATATTGAGGAGGACATGGGGATGGGGATTTTTGGCAGTAAGATTGGGATCCTTGTACGTTCTATGCTGTTCGTTTGTGGGATAGTGATTTAATTTTGGTGTAGCGTGCAAATATACAGGTTCCTATTATGTTTCTTCTTCCTTCGCTCCACTCTAGCTAGGGTTTGTTCTATGGATCTAGTGCCAGTATACTGCTACTCTGTCACCGACTATTAGAGAGGAGCAAATTAAAGGGATTCGATGTCCTCGTGCACCACATTGTAGTTGTGGTGATTAGGATTCAGCTCTTCCATGATCAGATAGGTGTACATTGCAGCATGTTTCTTCATTTTGGCAAACTTGTTTGTTGAAGTACTTAGCATCATGACTTGGCTTGTCTTCTGTTGTCTGAAACTCTGTCAACAAAAGGAGTCCATGGATATTGGCCCCTCTGTCAGCAACTCTTGCATCGATCTCGCGTACAGCTTACTGAATCAAGGGTGATCCCAGGTGTGGAGGTACACTGATGTTGGTCTTTGGGTAACAATGTGTGCATATTTGGATTTCTTGGTGGAATTTGTTGTTTCACAATTTTCAGTGGTCATCGTATTGATTTGTTTCCTCAAAAGGGGATTAGGACAGGTCAACAAAATGCTCTCAGTTACATGCGTTAATTTTAACAGAGACAAGTTCCAAGTCCACTAGATCTTGAGGAGCATTGCTGATTTTTCACAAAAATTATGTCTATGCATTCATGACCTTTTGGTGTTTCTGAAACAGCAGTTTTCAGAACTAGCGGCATCCTATGCTGTGACTGTGAAGTTTAACTTGTTTACTTTAGAAAGAAGCTTTATAGTTTATATACACTGCAGCTTTTCTAACCAGAACCGGTGCTGCCTTGATGTTTCAAGCCTCGATGCTCATCCATGCACGTTGTAGTCTTTATGGTGAGTTATAGGTAGGTATATATTATACCTAAAAATCCGACCAGTCCAATCTATCTTTTAGCACAGATTACTGTACTAGACTAGCCAATTTTTTTTTTTTTTTTTTTTTTGACACGATCCTAGCCAATTCAATCAAAGCCGTAGGTACAGTTGAAGCAAACGTGACAATTCAGAACACATTATCCCCTTACCATCTTTATGTGGGTTTTAAGTTTTTTTTTTTGTGAAAATTGAATATCCGCTTCTCATGATGTTAAAGTATCCCTTCCCACAAACTTATATTTTCTCTAATGCAAAACTGGTGTGCAGATTCAGTTTTGATGAATTTGTTCAAACATAAAGTCTTGGAGAATACAAGAGACGCTTGCATATTCTATTTGCCTTCAAATGGTGAGATTCGTGCAGGTGCTTGCATGGGTGGTTATTCACGGTTTAAGGTGAGATAAAAACTTGATCTGTATTGTTTCCTTTGCTAAGTTAGTTCGGTATAGATTTTGGAATTTTTTTTTTGTTCTCCCACTATAATTAATGTGGAGTTAAGCTGACAACTTTGAAAAATATTTTCTGAAGGTAGGAGTGGATGAGTTATGCTGTCACAGGTCAATGTCAACTGAAGAAAACTATTTCTTGCAAATAGGAAGATTATTAAGAGCTCTCATTTTCTGTCTTACACGTTAGGCTGTAAGTTAGTTCATTCCAAAAGTTTGTGTACATAGATGTTCGCGGCATTCAGCATCAAAGAAAAAGAAATTATTTGTAACAACTTGGCACTAGGCCAATAAACTTATTTCCTGGTAGGACAGTAATATTAAAAATAATCGAATACAATAAAATGTTGAGTTCGGGCTTTTGTTACAAATATTTGTACCTACGTCTATGAGTAGTGTCCATTTTTGCAAATATCATGTTTCCTTTTTAGGTTACTGCTGTCAAGTTTAATAAAGCTAGATAGAATCCTCTAATGTAATTCATCTGTGATTGCCCTGATGCTGTGCTTACATATCCTAACCTGCTGGCTGCTAATTTCTGTTTGTTTTGCCTCTTTCATGTCTACGCTTCGCCACGATCGCAGGATGTCGCAGAGCAACTGGGAAGCGGATAAGATGTGAGCGATTTTGTTGTGTTGTTCCCGTGTGAATATTTTGCTCCCTCGCTCGTTGATTGCGTTGCTTGTGGTGCAGGCTGGACGTGTATATCTCTGCCTATCTGCTGAAGAGGAACCTGCAAACGCCAACAAAGGCTTTCATGGTTGAAGGAAAGGTTGTTGTTGATCCAGTCAGTAATTGTTCCCTCTTTTGTTTGCTTCGCCTTTCTGCATTTGTTGTTGGGTTAGATTTTGTTCATTGTAGTGACACAAATTTAGCTATTGGTTGCTTTGAACTAGAGTAGGCAGTAACTTTCAGCTCTGATAAAAGTTTTGAGATGGAAGAATACTCCATAGAAAAAGAATTGTCCATTATCTTTGTACTTGTAATCTGTCATTTGTTCAGTCATCTTATCCTCACTAGTTACTACCAACAATGGGCTCTTATTGTCCTTGTTCTCTGTCATTTGTCCTTTTGGTTGTGTCGTGCTCAAATTAGTTTTGCTTGTGTGCCTACTGGTTCTATTAATGGGAACAAGGTGCTAGTTCCTTTGGATGTTTTCTGAATATCATTCCATCATTTTCTCAGACTGAACAAATGAGGAGAATAGGCATTGAGTGCAGGGTTGTCCATTTTTTCAGTGAAGAAGGCTAGTCAAATGCTGAAAGAGTTTGACCATCACGTTGTTCCTCGGTCTGGAGCAGTCAAATGTTTTTTCTTGAAGTTTAGTGTGTTTTTAAGAAATTAACTACATACCCACCTAAATCCAATTTGTTCTCTGAAGAAGGGATTTACTAGCATTGCCATTGCCATAGCTGTCAGTATTCCCGTATGAGTTATCATGATCGATTGTATCAACAGGATACACCACAAGATCACCATCTAACTAGTTGGAAAGGCGATACCTCCCTGTGGCATGGTTAGTATCACCATGAGAATAGCGGGCTACCATGGTTAGTATCACCATGAGAACAGCGGGCTACCAGGAAGCAGTGCCTTTTATAGGTATAATTGCATTTTTAAATACTTGTAGTTGCACTAATCACAATTTGCAATTTTCATATCTAAGAACTGCAATTAATCTATATACTATTACATTGTTTCCCTTTTACAAATGATTGTCCCTTTATTTTTATGCAATTGATGATACACTTTTTTTTTTTCTAAACTTGAGTTTTTTTTTAGAATACTAAGGTATCCTAGTTTATCATAAACTATTATCAACATTAATTGTTGTACGGTTAGCTGGCTCCACATGCATGAGCTGAATTTTATATTTATATATACATATAAAGTATAATTGCATTACTAACATGCGACGATCACCTTCCTTGTTGGGTCCGTCGTTGTTATCGGGTTTGCTTGTTCTTTTCGGGCTCGCTCCTCTCTCGTCTCTCCCTCCCACTCTCTCCTCTCTCCCGGCCCCGGATCCGCCTGCTCCTCCATGGCGGACATCTCCTGGAGCTGCGGCAGCTAGAGGCGGTGCGAGCATGAAGTCAGCGTGCGCCCTATCGGATCGCAACATGGTGCTGCAAGAGCACGGGACGGAGTGGTCGGCCGCGCCTTCGCGGCCGCCGCCCGTGATGATGCCGATCGGGTGCCGTCGTCGACTTCTTGTTGTCGTCGGGGTCCCTGCGATACAAGACCTCATAGTACGAAGCGGGGGACCTGCGATACAAGACACATTGTTTAAAAACAAGTAGGGATCCTGTGATACAAGACACATTGTTTAAAAACAAGTAGGGACCCTGCGATACAAGACAACAAAGTACATATGACATCGCTTGATTCCCTATATAAACCTTGCGATGAAGGCGCCTTTTGAAAGTAACACTTTAGTTTCGAGGCCGAGTGGGCCATTAGGCCCTCGAGGCTGAGACGCGAAATCATCACAGGGACCTGCGAATTGTGTTTGGATTGTCCCTTGTCTTGTACTTTGTATTGTATTTTTTTGTTGATTGTGTTGTATAGTCGCTTGTCATGCCCCTTGTATTGTTCTCTACCCACTGTCTTTATCTTGTATTTTGTCCTTTGTGCTAGTAACTGTTGTTGATTGTACAATGCTACATTTTCTTTTTGGCAGCCAAGCATTGTTTTATGACTATAAGTGTCACGCCCCACTTTTAATGGGTCGTTAATCACGCGTGTTTGCGCCAGGATCATGCCACAAACACGCCTGTTAGTCACAGATATTGATATCCAGAAATAACAGTAATCCGAGCTTAATAAATATAGGATAGAAAGGGCTTACAGTGGCGACGAGGAGTCACCAAGTCGGGTTACAATATCAGAGTTGGCCAACCAAGAAGCGGTGGATTAACTATGACACTGCCCGTACTCCACAAGCAGACTTGTGCATGGATGAAATCTGGGCTTCAACGTCCTTCTCCTAAGCGAACACCTTACGAACTCCTACGATACGCTATCCTCTACCTTGTCGTCGATCTTACCTTCACATGTGCCGATATCTGTAAAAATAGAGGGGTGAGTACAAACGTACTCAGCAAGTCCCAACCAGGGGGTGGTAATTATTAAGGGTTTGGGCCCTAGCAGAGTCTCTAAAACTGCTCTTACTAGTTCCCGGGTTATCTCATATCATCGCTGTCATAGCATCACAGGTCAAACATTATTAGTGTGTATCTAATCATAGATGTTCCGGCCTAGCACTTGCCCATTCCAAGGACGTGGTTATTCGAATAGATTCAGTTAACTCTGCAGAGGTTGTACACTTTCCCCACACGATGGGCCATCTTCTCCCATGTACAGTGGTCAAAGGTGGTCCAACAAGATCCCGTACCCGCTTGGGTGCTACCCTAGGTTTCAGTATAATCCTACCACGACTTCTCGGGGGTTGAAAATGAGAAGATCACTCAGCATCTCATTAGCACTCAGCATTTCGGATGATCACTCAACACCCGTTAACTTATTAATTCGTATACGATAACATTGCGCCAAAGGTTTTACGTGGAAGACCACTCAGCAACCACGCCAACCGGACCATGGGGCCACTCTCCCCATGTCTGCTCCCGATAGATCGTTGCCTACGCCGGCCACCTTGGATCGAAATTATACCTTAACCCAACGGGGTGTGGAATCAGGCCGCCCCATCTCGGCGTGTGGCTGTACGTATAATAAAACTAGGTAGAAGGTCCATGACCCGGTCCTTAGGGAGTGAGCTCTCCAAGACAGGGAAACCCTTACTAGGCGAAACTGCCGAGAGCGATCCATCCCCATGGATCGCCCCAAACTCGCTTTTGGTTTATTAAGCTCAATTCTTAAATCATGTTTTCGTATATTATTATCATCGGTTAATTAAGTCAAGATTATGGGGGGTAAGGACTTGCCTGGGAGGTTCTTACGAATCGGCACGACGTCGAACGCTCCTAGCTTTGCTTCGGACGGGAAGCTCCTAATCGGGTCATCGAATCTACTTGCGACTGGCGATAACCCTAGCTTGAACTATGACATATAAAACAAACATAGAACATTATGGTGGCAATGTGTTAGATGCATAGAGCTAGATTTTAGATGAATTATGGAAGTCGTTTCACGCGAAACGGAGTTAGTATGCATGAGATACGGATTTTTTATAATATTAATCCCTAATTAAATCATTAGGGTAATATTATAATATAATTTTATCATGTAAGAAAATTGGAACTAATTACATGATAAAATTCTATAAATCAAATAATGAATTTACAAATTTTCTGGGAATTTTTCTGATACAGGAAATGTGACTTATAGCAAACTATGTACAATTATCGGGTGCACTTAGCAATTAAGTTGGTGTACACGAAGTACCCCAGCACAGGTGGATGACACGTGGGTCCGGTGGACTCCAACTGCGTCTACCACGTGGGCGCCACGTGGGTGGTGGGATCGGGTGACGTGGTCGGTGATGGCGGGAAGCGGGGGCGGGGACGGAAGGGAGGCGTGTCGACTTCCGGTTGGCCCTGGCGGGATGCCGTTACGACGGTGGACGGCAGTGCCCGTCGGGCCCGTCGACGTCGTCTCCCGCAGCGGTGGAGCCTCGCCGGAAGTCCGCCGGAGTGACGCGTCCCTGCTCATAACCTCGCCGCGAGGGGTTCGTGAGACTCCCCATCTCACCCCGGACCTGCTGGTAGCCATCAGGGCGGCAGATGGAGGCGCCCACCTCGGCGGCGGCGTAGGCGGCGGACTTCGGCGGCGACAACGCTCATACCCACCACTACACTGCACCACAGTATCGATTAACGAAGGGAAACGGAAGGGAGCGAGTTACTAAGGCGTACCACACTTCTAATCGACCGACGACGACCTCCTTGCCGGCGGAACCCGGGCTTCTTCTCCGGCGGCGGCGGATTCCCGGGTTGGGGGAAATCGTGATTTCGCGACGGGAGGGGAAGAGAGGGTGGGCACCAGCGTGTTCCCCGAACACCGCGGAACTTGGGAGTGTGGGGCGAGGTTGGATTGCTCGGTGGTGAGGCCTATTTATAGGCGGCGCCGCGGGGCTCCTCGCCGGGGAGATTTTTCTCCCGAGCTCGGATGTTTTCCGACCGCGGCTGCAAGGCTCAGACCGCCAGCTGGAGCTAGGTGGCTTCACGCTGGCGCTCGTGTGCGTCGCGTGCACTGGATAGCCCTGGCTCGTCCGGTCACGTCGTCTACATCGTCGATTGCCGTCCGCCATGGCGACACGGTGCTCAGCCGCGCGACTGTGTGCGTTGAACCGGCGCTCTGTGCGGCCCGGTCGCCCGGCTGGGGCTCGGCTGTATCCCTCCGGCATGGCGTGCGCTCATCCGCCGCTGGGGCTGGCTCGCCGTGCCGTCATCGGCGGCCTGGTCGGCCAAGACTGACGATGGCGGCGCACAGATGCGGCATTCAAGGCGGGGGTGGCTGGCTCGTCCCCGGCGTGGTGCTTCAGCAGGGGCCGTGCCTTCCTCATCGCGCCGGTCCACTCTGCCGACCTTGCGAAAGCACGGGCCCTCCACTACTATGCCGCGGTCGCCGCGCTCGTGCGGGAGGTAGAAGACGACGGCGGCCGGTGGGTCCCGAATGGCGTGTGGTCATGAGGCGGGCTCGGCGTTGGGCTGGCCTCTTTGGGCTTGTCGGGACTGGGCGCTTTGCGGGTGCTATAGAAGAGGAAAGGGAGGAGGGAAGCTGGCGGGCTGGGCGAAAGAGGGAGAGGGAAGAAGTGAGCCCGAGAGCCTATTTATTCCCTTCTCTTTCTATTTTCTTTCTCTCTTTTCCTTTATCCTTTCTCCCATTTCTTTTTTATGTGCGTAAATACATATATATCTTTATTATATTTACTTGCATAAGATCTTGAACTTATATTCTCCTAAACTTTTATTTATGAGAATATTTATTCAAGGTGCTCATACAATTAAATATGTATATGTGTACACACATTTTCTTCCCTTTCTTATTGTTTCATGTGTAGTGTATATACTATAAATATTTATACAAGCACACTTATATATTTCGGACTTTTATTGTCGAGAATATTAATTTATTGTGCTTAATAAATATTCATATATATTTATGGTGCACATGAGTTTTCGTATTCTATTTCGAGAGAAGTTTGTAAATCATTTCTCATGCAAATACTTCCATAAATAAAATCTAGAACTTACCTTGCATCCTTGGTCATCATAAAGTTCTTCGAGCAACAAACAAGATTTTCTATTTTTCTATATGATGGCTGTTGACACCATTTTTGGCATAACCAAAATTTGTGAGAATTATTTATACCATTACTAAATAAATGGTATGGTTGATCAAGTTTGTGCCAAACATGACATAAGCAAATAAAACAAGAAATAGTATAATATAATATTCTTAAAGAGGGAAAGAAAATGATGGAGTCAAAAGAAAGAAGGAACATATATTTGTGCATATGCATTGATAAATGATCAGAGCCAAGCAATCACGTGTGTTACCCTCGACCATGGATATGTATGTATACATATATGCTTTCATATATACATGGCCTAGATTCCATTGTCCAAATAAATAATGATAGAGAATAATCATGATAATAATCTCAAGAAATCGATATGCATGTATATATAGAGTACATTTATATGTACTTCAGATGCAAATACGGATGGCCTACAAGAATACGCCACCGGCCGCCGGCCGGCCGCCGCCGTCTACGCCGTAAATACGGGGACGTATAAAAGCTAGCATGATATACTTTGTTGGCTAAATCAAATAACGAGTTAATATAATTTGTCGACACGCATGTGTTATATACATGTAGGTCGATCAAAGTTCGGGAAAGAACAACACGATACAAGTGCGTATGTTCACGTACTTCCTCATGCATATACACCGGCTCGTTAAGCATGGTTGGTGAGCTAACCAAGTGAATGAAAGATACGTGGCATAGGAGATCCGTATACACATATACGTAGTATACAACAGGGCCATGCATCGTCATATATTCACGTAACGTGATTACATGAAGGAGATATAGAGAACTATAAAGAAGAAACAACCTCAAATATATGTGCACTTTCACGTGCATGGGGCAAAACGTATACGCATGGGTACACTGTACGCGTGCACATACACACATGTTGGCTAGGAAACCGACCTGCCTAGCTATTTTCCTTCAATAAAATTAGTTATGGTGTTAATAATACGAAGTGGCCCACAAGTCAGCGAACTATGCCGAAGGAGTCAGATGAAAACAACTTCTACTCCTGCCAACGCACGCAATGGTTTAAACTCTGGCCGCCGGCTTCCGTAGGAAGCACGAAAGCAAATTGAAATGAGGAGCGTCTGTCAATCGGATAACTACTCCCGCCATTGGTCCTAGTAATTACTCCCGCCTTGGACGGAACTTTTATTCAAATTAAATCAAATGGAGGAGCGTCGGTCTTGGTAACTACTCCCTCCAATAATCCCGGCCACTACTCCCGCTTACGGTGGCCATTCAAAAGAAATCAAATATGTAAGCGCCAAATCTTCTTGGCAACCGTATGCTACTTGGTTCTATAAATAGCAGAGCACTGCCAAGCGCTCAAGCCCGCTCATTTCGCATCTGATCGCCGCCAGGCTGCCGTGCTGCCAAAAACAAAAACCACCACACGCTGCCTCCCTGCATCCCAGAAACAAACAACCGCAAGGCTGCTGCAAAGCATCGATCAACAAGCCGCCGGAGGATCACCGAGGGGTTTGCTGCTGTAAGGCTGCCCCTGCTGCCACACGGGTAGATCAGTCCACGACGTCGTTGCTGCACCGGCCAGAGTTCCAGAGAAGGTGAGCAGTGCACCATGGCAGTGCCCGTCTGATTTTCTCCCTCCCTGTCTCGGCTGCTTCGTCGACATCTTCATCAACAACTCCGGCGGGCGGCAGCAAGCTTCGCATCTTCCTTCATCCTGGTACAAAGGGCCAGTGAGGGTGGTGCTACGGTCATGGACAATATGTCCTGGTGAAAGGTAAAAGAGCCGATGATGGCTGCGCTATGCGCATGGGCTACAAGCCCCGGTGAAGGTGTAAAAGGCCAAAAGATGAGTGCCTCGGTAAAAGGTTGGTTGCCATGGTTCATGGCTGCGTTGTGCGTATGGGCTACAAGCCCCGGTAAAGGTGTAAAAGGCCAACAAATGAGTGCCTTGGTAAAATTGGTGGACGCGCTTTGGCTCCACCCGGTTCATGATTCATGGTAAAATCGTGTGGATGTGATTTTGACTCCATACTTAAGTAAATTTGCATATGTTGTGGTCACGGCAATGTCGGACGGTTCTTCATATCATGCATAAGAGAGAATAAAATAACTTGCATGCTAAATTAAAGAAATTGCCTTGCATGCTTGCATCTGAAATGTTGTCAAAAGAAATAGTAACCACACACTGCATAAACGAACGGCCATGCATGACTTTAGTTGGTTAGCTAAATATTGCAGTCATACATCTTTAGTTTGATATAAAAAGATAACCGTATGTATGTGCATATATAGATGAGTGCCGATCGATGGCCATAAGGTTGTTTCGGCAGGGAAAGTATTATATTTTGCATGTTACGGTGATAAAGAAGGTTCATGCACTTGTTCATAGTTAGTCAAAGAAATAACAACCTGTGCATCCGAGTCATGTCTAAAGAACATAAGAAATTTTGAGCCCATGCAAGTGTAATGCGTCATTATTAAATCACGCCGGTCTATTCAATAAACCGTGCATTTGCATGCTAAACTAAAGAGACAGA
Source organism: Hyparrhenia diplandra (assembly GCA_015847255.1). Taxonomy (NCBI): domain Eukaryota; kingdom Viridiplantae; phylum Streptophyta; class Magnoliopsida; order Poales; family Poaceae; genus Hyparrhenia; species Hyparrhenia diplandra. The sequence continues at coordinate 98,432 of JADLZK010001265.1, forward strand.
AGTCACGTAAAAGAAATGACATCAACATGCTGGGAGCACTGATATATGGCCACCAGGCCTCTTCCAGCAGAGAAACCAATCGCCATGCATATTCTTAAGCTGAGCGTATATGTTTAGCGCTAATCGGGTTGCATGCTCGAGTCTTAGATCGTCGATTAAACTGCCAAATCAAGTAAAATATGTTGCATATTACGTCATGTTATAGCAAGCCATAAACTCGCTAGCGTCCTGTCGACATACCAACCAATTCGGATACTTGGCTAAAACTGCAATCTGAATAAATGAAATAAACAATTTCCTATGTGCTGCACACCAGTTAGCACGCCATTCATGCACTTGCAGTGGGCGAACGTGTCATTAAACCTCCTCTCACAATAAAATGCAGTCATAATTCCTGCATAAGTGAAGTGCACTAAATTAAGTCAGTCTCAAATCAACTCATGCATGTTAACCCATGGTTAAATACCACGTTAAGCAAATTCATGATAGTTGGATAAAATAAGCTAATTACATATGCCTCGGCCAAGCCAAGCGCTCCCTCGGCAAGGTAAATTCCAAGCCGTAGCCTAAACAAACTGCTGCATCATAGTCCAAATATGTTTGCAGATATTAAACATGTCAAATCATGTTTCCCATATAATCCAAAATTAGACTAATGTGTTGCTTAGTCTGAAATAAATTACGCGCATGCATATATGGTGTAATGCACTAAAGAAATGTAGAAATGTTCCAAACAGATCAATCTCATTTGGTCGGCATGCACAAATGGTAAATTCTTATAATTGACCAGGCAGTCATATACTTGCCCAAATAACTAAATAAACATAATTAAGCTTATCGCCAAGCCAATATATGATCGTGTCTCTGCCTTGTCCAAAATTAGGCTATGCTATTTTAAACCACGTGCATGCATGATACAATGCACCAAGTGAATGTCCACTAAACAAATAAATTAATCTCTCTTCATCGACATCCATATATGTCAAACTACATGTAGCTCAATGCGTACATGGACAAATAAATAAACAAAGGGCATATGCCAAGTCAAAATAAATAACAAATAATCATATAAAGTGTATGTGAATTAAATATGTGCATACCATGGTTTCCAAAAGGCTAGTCAAGCTAGTAACCCATCATACGAGGAGTATATGTTGAGACTCCTATCAAATGAAATGTCATAATTAAAGGGAAATGACTATCATCATGTGCAAGACATGTGCATGCATCTATCTGCGACTACAAGGCTGAAGACTTTGTTTTCTTTTTGTAGTTTGTAATAGGAAGCCATATGATGTAATCTATTTTTATGTACTCATCTTTGGAACTCTTAATCGGGGGTGTTCTCTACGGAGATGTAATTAACATAATTTTTATGCAAATATAAGAATTATGGAAGTATGGACTCGCAATACTGTTCTTTTATGTTTGTCCCGTTTAAATTTCAATTAAATCTAAATTTGTCTCTCAGAACGCGGAGGTGGGTATTAGCCGCCCGCTTTTTTTCCGTCATCAATGGCATGCAGGTTTTCAAAAACGGGGTTTCGGCTTAGCGGAAAATAAATTAAGTTTTAGTTGTAATTCGAAAAGTTCAAATTTTTAGTGAATTTTAAAATGATGCAAAAACACGGGTGTTACAAATCTACCCCACTTAGATGAATCTAGGCCCCCGAGATTCCTAGTCTCTGTGGTGAAGGTCCTAATTAAAGCCTAACGGGAGAGAAAGATGGAGAGAGAGGGAAAACTTTCCATTGCTTACAGTGCTGTCTTTACCGAACCTCTACAATTATCGTGCTACTCTATTACTAGGGCAACACGGTACTGTGGAGGGCATGCCTTCTGCTGTTGGTGATTACTGCTGCTTTTCCCCATCTTCTTGCATTGGTCTTCGTAGTCTTCGGGTCTTTCTCCTGGACGGCTACCCCACTTAGAGGATTTATTCCTCTAACGTCTCCGGTCTTCTGGTGTCTTCCGAGGTCTTCGAGCGCCTGTCTTCTTTGCGGTCTCTACGGTGTATTTATTTGTGCGGATTCTTAGGGTAATGATCATCCGTACGTGGTATTCTATTCCTCATCTGGAGCCCTAAGCGTTCTGTTGCTCTTTATTTCTTATTTTAGCCCATTTCTGTATTTCACTGTTCCTTCTTGTTCTCGCCCAATCTGTTCTTTATTCTTCTTGCTTTTGCCCGTTGGTATTTTCGCTTCTGCTTTTGCATATAGTACTACCCCACTTAGACAAATTTTCTTCTTATTATTTGCTCTATGGCTTGCATGCTTGGGCACCCGTCAGATTTATCTTTGTCAGTACTCGCACATGGGTAGTGGGTCAAGCACAGGGATCTTGATTACTCCAGGGAAGTTACAACAGTAGCGTGTAAAGGAATTGCTATTCTACGGCTGCACCTCCCTTGGGAGTGGTGGTCCTTCGCTGTCGGACATGGTGGCTTCGTCTTTTGTAGGTCCGGTACTTTCGGCTACGTCCGGGCGCTTCTTCTCTTGGTTATGCCTGACTGAGTGGCAGGGGTGGTCCTTCCTGTTGGTCTTCTGCCGGCGATGGTGGGGTAATCCTATCTCTTGGCTATGTGGATGGTGACTCTACAACGATGGGTGCCACACTCTTCATACTCGCTGCCCTCATACATAGGGCGGTCTTGGGTGCCAAGGTTTCGCATGGTGGCATAGAGAAGTTGGGGAAATCGAGGGTGTCGATGCACTGGCTGCTAACCCACGTGCCGGCCATCTTGGTGGGGTTAATGATGGCTCTTAGTGGGTGGATGGTAAGGAGTGTGATGGTGGAGGAGGAAAATTGGAGGCTAGCAATGGAATGGTTGGAGGGGGAGGGTGGTGAGAGCGATGGTGGTACTCTTTTGAAGTCGATGGGGGTAATGGCTTGTGGGAGAGACTTGGTCGACTGACGATGTGGTTAGGGTGTGCTGTGGAAGGAACTGGAGTGGGTTTCCTGTGCACATTGACCCTGCGGTGGTGGCGCAGTCTTTGGGACCATGTGGTCGGTGAGATTTGCCTTAGAGTGGAACTGTGTGGGTTTTCCACTATTGGCGGTGTTTGTCTGATAGTGCTTGACATCAATCCATACTTCTAGGGTGTTTGTCCTCCTTTCTGACTTAAGTCTTCTGTACGGGCTTGTTGTCTTACTTCTAGAGTTTTCTGCCACTGGCTTTATCTTCGATTATCTTTCGCTTGTCATACTTGTCTTCGGCTCCATCTTGAATTACTAGCACTGGTTGCCACTTGAACTGTTGTAGGTTATCTTGATTGGCCTCGTCGGTTGGGGTTCGAGGTCAAGGTAACAGCAGCGTTAGCAGTTTTCGGCATTGAGGTGACAGCATGTCGGCAATGTTGCATGGTCGTCGGCACTGAGGCGACGGCGTGTGACGGCTGTAGGGAAGAACACTGGTGCGGTTCAACAGCTACAGTCGTGGAGTCCATTTGTTGTTGTCACGTTCCTGCAGGGTAGTTCCTAATCTATTTGGACTAGAGAGGTATAGGAGGGAAAAGCCAAGGTACGATAGGGCTCTACCTAACTAAGGATTAGAGGGAAAGCAAGCATTTTGGATGGGATAGACTTCGGGGTATCCTAGTAACACGAGTGTTGAAAAACAACACAAACTTACCTGGTGTGAAACGTACGAGAAGTTAGTCACGGTGAACTAAGTTTGAGGGAAACTTGTCTTATTACTCGTGACTTGTGGGAGTTTTCAGTACGTTCACAGATCCTATTGGAATTTCCTTCCATTCATTACCGTAAAGTAGTAATAAATGAGAAGTTTTCCGTAGGATTGAAAAAGGAACAATACATTATACTAAACAATCAAGCGCATCAATAGTTCCTATCACAGGCCAGTTACATAGATGATACAAGGTCGCATCACACATAGTGACTGCCATGATGACTATTGCGCGACTTTACACCTATTAAGGGCCTTGAAGCCTAGACATCTGCTATGGCTAGCGAACACTTAGCAACTAATGCCAAGACATCGCTTGCACAACAAGCTTGCACATGGATAATACTACTCAACTTTTGGTGTTGCTTGGACTAAATGCCTTGTGGAGATTCACCCAAGGACTTGCACACCTTGGTAAGCCCATTTAGGTGTTCGGATGCTTGGTGCATTTCCAGTTGCGCTACTGTATAACACCTGATCCTTCCTGTTGGGGCCTTGGATTATGTAAGTTCATTATGTACTTGAGTACTCTGCTTTTGTTAAATCCTCGATTCTTGTATCGAGAAGGGTCAGAGTACCCTAAGTACTTTGGTGTCTCCTAGAAGAGCTGTGGGAACTCTCTATTTGTCAGGTAAGGCATATCCATAGCAACGAGTTAATAGTAGTCATCCTTATGTGGAGTTAAAATTTCTGTCAACCCAAATTTCATCCTATGGACAAGCTCGGCTCTGATACCATTCTGTCACGCCCCACTTTTAATGGGTCGTTAATCACGCGTGTTTGCGCCAGGATCACGCCACAAACACGCCTGTTAGTCACAGATATTGATATGCAGAAATAACAGTAATCCGAGCTTAATAAATAGAGGATAGAAAGGGCTTACAGTGGCGACGAGGAGTCACCAAGTCGGGTTACAATATCAGAGTTGGCCAACCAAGAAGCGGTGGATTAACTATGACACTGCCCGTACTCCACAAGCAGACTTGTGCATGGATGAAATCTGTGCTTCAACGTCCTTCTCCTAAGTTTAACACCTTACTTAACTCCTACGATACGCTATCCTCTACCTTGTCGTCGATCTTACCTTCACATGTGCCGATATCTGTAAAAATAGAGGGGTGAGTACAAACGTACTCAGCAAGTCCCAACCAGGGGGTGGTAATTATTAAGGGTTTGGGCCCTAGCAGAGTCTCTAAAACTGCTCTTACTAGTTCCCGGGTTATCTCATATCATCGCTGTCATAGCATCACAGGTCAAACATTATTAGTGTGTATCTAATCATAGATGTTCCGGCCTAGCACTTGCCCATTCCAAGGACGTGGCTATTCGAATAAATTCAGTTAACTCTGCAGAGGTTGTACACTTTCCCCACACGATGGGCCATCTTCTCCCATGTACAGTGGTCAAAGGTGGTCCAACAAGATCCCGTACCCGCTTGGGTGCTACCCTAGGTTTCAGTATAATCCTACAACGACTTCTCGGGGGATGAAAATGAGAAGATCACTCAGCATCTCATTAGCACTCAGCATTTCGGATGATCACTCAGCACCCGTTAACTTATTAATACGTATACGATAACATTGCACCAAAGGTTTTACGTGGAAGACCACTCAGCAACCACGCCAATCGGACCATGGGGCCACTCTCCCCATGTCTGCTCCCGATAGATCGTTGCCTACGCCGGCCACCTTGGATCAAAATTATACCTTAACCCAACGGGGTGTGGAATCAGGCCGCCCCATCTCGGCGTGTGGCTGTACGTATAATAAAACTAGGTAGAAGGTCCATGACCCGGTTCTTAGGGAGCGAGCTCTCCAAGACAGGAAACCCTTACTAGGCGAAGCCTGCCGAGACGATCCATCCCCCATGGATCGCCCCAAACTCGCTTTTGGTTTATTAAGCTCAATTCTTAAATCATGTTTCATATATTATTATCATCGTTAATTAAGTCAAGATTATGGGGGGTAAGGACTTGCCTGGGAGGTGTTGACACCTACTAAAGCATAAAAATACAAGTTTAAAAACATGAATTAAGGGCTAAAGTCTAAGACCAACCATAAGTCTAGGGGTCTAACTAACATAATTCCACGAGTTTTGGTATTCTGTGACTTTGCAAGGACCTAATAGATAAATGCAGAGAATAATGGAGAAAGTTCCAGAATATACAAGACTTATCAAGACCAAACTTGTCCGTGAATCAACTCAACCCGAAAAGTGGACTAAAACATTCTAGAAGACACCAGAGGACAAGAGAAGAAACGGGAAGCCGAGGTGGCATGCCAGGCTGGCGGCCGCCAACCCTCCACCCTGGCGGCCGCCAGGTGGGCCCTGCCTCTCAGCCTCACATTTTTATGTCGGTTCACCACCGACATTGAGGTTGTATCTGCACCGTTGCCAAGGTCGGTTTGATCCAAGGGTTGACGTTCATCGCCAAGGACTATATAAGAAGACCCTCTGCCCCCAGGGTTAAACCCTAACTCATAACAATATCATTATCATACTCATACCCATCAAGTCCAGCCAAGTCTAGACATAAGCTCTAGCTCATACTAGTAGTCATTAGCTATCTAACTAGTTCTAGTTGAAGATCAAGTTCATTTTGAGTTCCTGATTAGTCAAGAAGTAGCAAGGATCGTTCTTGAGACTTCTCTCTTGTATTCAATCTGTAAGTACTCTTATATCTAGAATACAATTGTTATGGCTTTGATCTTTATATTTATCATATTCTTATTGATATGTGTTTATGCTTGCTATGATTATATATTTAGTTTAGTAAGATTGCTTTATATTTTATGCATGGAATTGTATAGCATCCATATAGATGATCACTATGTGGGTGATAAGCAATGTGTAAACGTGGTGTTTATACAACATTTATCTACAATTGCATCCTACATTCCGGCCGTGTGGTAGATCGCGGGAGTGACAAAGTCTGTTGAGTCCTTTGTAGTCCACCCTCCGAATGTAGGACACGTCTTGCCGAATTACGGTGATGGATAAGTTTTGTCCTTATTTGTCATTGGTAATGCTTGCCATGTGTAGAAGTAATCCAACCTTGCCATGATAGCTAGATGTATTGCACTAACTGTAGTATTCATTGACATATATGATTAGGAGTATCTTAGGAATATTCATTCTAGTCTAATTTATAACATGCTAATTGCTCGTATGATTCTAGTAGCTTAATGATCTTAGACTTGGGTATTTATCATTTATATAATTATCTTTATCCCGTGACTTATCCTGTTGAGTAATGTTAGATACTTATGGTAACTCGCATTTATATTCTTTGTGAAGTGAATGATCTCATAATTAAATCACAATATATAAATCTTTAGATATCCTTTCTCTCTACCTTTCCATAGACTCCCTTCCCCGTGGTAAAATATAAATACGATACCGGATTACTCCGGTGAAGTGCTACAATTGGTATTTCTATCCGGCGCTGCGAGATATCATGTTCATTCTTTTATCAAGGCCAATCAAGAATACCATACCCCGCATTTCTTAGCGTTATTGCTAGGGTGACAGGACTAGTGTATAGGTAATGCTTAGAAATGAGTGGTATACCTTGAGTACATATCTGGTGAGATTAACTCCACTATGGATAATGTTGCTAAGATACATCCCACTACTAACACCGCCTAACTCCGCTTTGTTGGATCATGAGGTTAATCCCATATCCAAGCTAACATGATTAGATAGATATCCCATATATATTTCTTTTCGCCGTCCTAATTGGGATCGTGTAAGAAATATCAACAAGCATTTTCGGCGCCGTTTCGGGGAAGGCGTAGTCTATTTAGAGAAAAATAAATTTTATCTTGGCTTTGTTTTTCAAAACTTTCTAGTTTAGGAGAGCTTAGTCAATCTTTCTATTTTGAAAATGTGTTTTTCAAAACTTCAAAAGTTTTTCTAGTACTTCTTTTCCAGCTATCTCTAGTTTGGGAAGGTATTAGCCAAAACTTAGACAGTTGTTATTCCTATTAAGTTGGTATTATTTCTGACTTACTAGTTAGAAAGGGTGCTAGCCAAAAATCCTATAAACACATCATATAAAGGAAACAAGAGAGATCCCTTTACATCACCTAATGCATTGAGAACCCATTATTACATACTCAAACAGGTTCACCCCTGTTCTTTATTTTGTTTTTATCTTATGCAGGGAAAATATATGTATAAAAAATAATCTTCCAGAGAATTTTGTTGAAGATCCTGAAAAATTAATCAAGGAGGCCAAAGCAAAACTCGGACAAACCCCAAAGCACCTACATCATCATCATCATCATCATCATCATCACCATCATCATCATCGCCCGATAATCCAAGACCTACTTGAATCGGAAGTTAATCAAGTTACTAAAGACTTGACATCTCAATTTGAAGCTATGGCAACCAAGACACTTCGTGAATTTTCAGCTCCTACTACGGACAACATTCTTGTTGGGCCGAAGGTAGAGGTTGGAGACAAAGGCTTTGAGCTTAAGCCAGGGCTCATCAATATGGTGCAAGCAAGTCAATTTTGTGGAAAGGCACATGAAGATGCTAGTGCTCATCTCCAACACTTCCTGGAGATATGCAGTACATTCACTATGAAGGACGTACCCGCAGATGCAGTATTGCTCCGTCTCTTTCCATTCTCATTATTGGGAAGGGCCAAGCAATGGTTTTATGCTACCAAAGATAAGAATACATCATGGGATATATGTTCTACAGCCTTTCTTGCTAAATTCTTTCCCCGTGGGGAAGACAAATGCCTTAAGGGGAAGATATCAAATTTTCAACAACAACATGATGAATCAGTCCCTGAAGCATTGGAGCGTTTTCAAGATTATATTTCAGAATGTCCACACCATGGGATGGAGAAGTGGCTATTGATGCAAACTTTCTATCATGGGCTTATTCCTAGTGCTCGTGAAACTATGGATGCAAAGCGGTGGTGGTGCTTTTCTTATCACTTACATTAACTCGTGCCCACGTAACTTGTGGAGAAGATGGCTTCTAACCAAGGTTGGAGTGAAGAACGCCGACTCGCAAGAGAGGAATGTATCGCCTAAAAAGAAGTAGATATGCTATCTCGCTAAAATGGACCTTATTATGAAGAAGCTGGAGGATAGAGATCCTCAACCCAGAGCTTGATTATGCAAATTCAAGACTCTCACATGACATGTGAAGAATGTGGAAACTTAGGCCATATTGGAAGGAATTGTCCAGAGACTCTGGAGGATATCAATTTTATCAATAACAACAATAATTTCCGTCCTCAATAGAATCAAGATTGGACAACACACATTCGACAATGCTCTCTCGTGATTTTGGCTCAAGTGTCAACATACTACCAAAGGTAATTTATGAAAAGATTTATGGTAATGAACCACTTTGGAAAACGAATATGTGCTTGCAGCTTGCAGATCAATCATTCTGTTATCCCGAGGGGATCCTTGAAGACGTGTGTGTAGGAATCAGAGGCTCTTACGTGCCAGCAGACTTCGCAGTTATAGACACTGGAAGAAATGAAAGAGCAACAATCATACTTGGTAGACCATTCTTATGCTCAGCAAAAGCTATCATCTACTCGCAAAGGCGAAGATTGTTTTCAATATTAAAGGGAAGAAGGAGAAATTCACTTTCAAAGACAAGGTACAAAACTCTCTTACATATTCCCCGAATACTAATCAATATATTGTAGAATCAAAGATGAAGAGTTACAACAGAATAGAAGGAAGAATCAGAATCGTAACAAGAACAAGATGGCTCAAACCTACAAAGGTAATGGTAGTAAATAAAACAACATCTTATAATGACCATTTACTTGAATATCCAATGCTTCGTCAGCAAGATGATCCAGGTACTCCTACCATCGCATGCTCTATTCAATGCTTAACTTTTTATAATACATATTACGATATTGATCCGTGTTAATATAATGGCAAAAGCTACATATGAATTATTATTTGGAAAATTGCCATTGCAACCAACATTTGTGCAGCTACTGGATGGCGCACCAATCCTATAGAGTTCCTGAAGGAATTGCCAAGAATGTACCAGTCAAGATTAAGGACCACTATGTTCTCACTGACTTTGTAGTCATGGACATGGGAAGAGAAGTAGATCCTCCACTAGTGCTTGGGAGACCATTCCTCAACACTACTCGTACAATCATCTACATCTATACAGGAGAGATTCATTTCCAATTTCCTAAAGAGAAGGTATGTGTTTATTTTAATAGTTATAATGAATATGCAAATCCTAGAGGGAAAAGCAGGTCAGCTCGTCGCCGTCATAATAGAAGATGGACAAAGAATTTAATAGAAGAAGCAGAGAAAAGTGAAGAAGTTAAACCTCTTACACCTATTACATCTACGGAGAAAGAAGAAACAACTACTTCAAAGAAGAGTACATCATCCAAAAGATGGAGGAAGAAGAAGACATCTCCCAAAACATCATCAGAAGAGACAATAGAATCATCAGTGCCACCGATTGTGACCACCGATGTACCATGGGAGTGAAGAACAGAATTTGGAGTCTTGTTAGGAGGACTCTAAACACCGAATCCTCGCCGAAAGGTAAGTAGGTAAGTTATCCATATTTAATTTCTTGCATTATATATATTTTCCATATTATGTTTATCTTTTTAGTATCATACATATGCATTTGAAAATAACAAAAATATTTTATCTTTTTTGTGAAAACCTTTAAGCCCCATGCTAATATCTCGAGGCTAAACACCTTTAGGCTATTTGCTGTGGTGGCATAAAAATAAAATAAAAATTTGCAAAATAAAAATCTAAAAATATTATCCCAGTGCAACTTAAGCAATGTGGCTAACCTCTAATACTTAATCAAGTTCCACTAGCTTTGTTGTCTATTTTTGAGATTAAACAGATTTCAAGAGGAGAAGAGACATGTTAAGTGTCACATTTGACGTTAACTACTTCAACTTCTACATCATTGAAGACTATACTCCAATCTAGCTTGGGGAGTGCAACCCCTGATTATTCAGATAAGTATCTTACTATTATTAGCTAATATTATGTTTGCTAGGAAGTGTGTTTAAAAGTTTAGTTTGTTAAGAGTCTAGTTATATATATAGTTTATATAGTCTTTTGTTTGAGTGAGAATAAAAGGATCAAGAGAGCACACTAAAGTTTACTTTGCTCAACTAAAAGGAACCTAAAATTTGTCAACAAAGGAGATGATGAATAGTTGCTCCGTTGTTATACTTTTCTAGTACCTAGCTTTCAAGCTTAATTTCTCTCAAAGCTCCATTTGCAAAATTAATTTTTACTTTGAAACCTGAACCATATGAGTTGCAAATGTTTGCTCTAAAGTCTAGGTAATTGACAGATATGATATATGATAGTCCGAGCTGCTATTTGATCTTACTCCTAGTGACACTAGATTTCTGGAGATTTATTTCAAAAATTGAAAAATCACATGATAAGTTCCTGTGTGACAAGAGTGTGAACCTCCTACCACAGCCATATATACATGCTACTTAGAATAGGAAAACTTTTTTGAAAAAAAATAAATATATAGATATATATATATATAGGCTGCTTGCTTTGCATTGAGTTTGTTCAATCTTTGTCGACCCATAGAAACTTGTCATGCTGATCATGTACACTCCACTCACTTCATTTCACTATCATCCATTCACTCTAGCCAATAAAAATGTTCTACTCCTAATACCAGGGAGAGCAAACAAAAACATTTATTATACCTATCCACTCATCCATTGCTAGCCAATATCTTACAAAAGCTCCATTACATTTATACCTCTCAAAAATATTGTAAAAAGAGATCCGGGTTGTATAGAGAGAAAGGAAGATGAAAAATGGACAAAAATCCTACGGGCGAGTAGAGCCTACCTCCCTAAATAAAAGAGATGAAAAATGAACAAGTGTTTGAGGGCGAGTAGAGCCCACATCTCTAAAAATAAAGATGAATAATGGACAAGTGTCCGAGGGTCAAGAGAACCCACATCTTTATAAAAGAGGAAATAATGGACATAAGTCCGAGGGCCAGTAGAGTCCACCTCTCTTGTTAAAAAAAAGAGAGAGAAAAGAAAAAGAAAGAGAGAGATACAACCCAGGTTCTCTATAAAAAGTTTATAAAAAGAGAGAAGAATTCCAAAAAGGAGCAAAAGTAAGATTTACCATCATCTATTCTATACTTTACTACATTTCATTCCATTTATATTCTATCCACCATACACATGCACCACTTGATCAGTGTGACTTGTATCTTTGCATCCATTGCTTGAATTTACAAAATGCTTAGTAAGAAAATAAATTATTTTCTCCCACCTATGAGCTCCAGATAAATAAGCCTTAGATATTTAGGTGAGAGAGAAGAAGGCATACTATACTATTGCCTTAGTTAAAAATGTTACATATTATGAGTAAGGCAAACACTATATTATTGCCTAAGAAAGGATCCACAAAAACCACAATTGAGAGATTAGAGAGAGTCATACCGAGGAACTTTGAGTTTTATTTAAAAATCAGCGAAAACTCGTAAGGACGGTCGATCAAAAGAGTTTGAGATTTAGTGCTTGACTTGATTGTTCTATCTTTCAATTACCCAAGATTGCAGAAAAAGATAAAAAGTCCTACAAGGTAAAAAGGTAATTGAATAATTAAATTTTTGAAAAGTTTATCTTTATCTGGAGAGAAATTTTGTTTGAAAGCATGTGTACTTTAAAGGTGTGATAGCATTGCAAAGAACACCGATCCAAGTTAGTAGTTTATAATATTTTGTGTCTTGCTAAGAGACTAGCAAGAGGTAAGCTTGGAGGAGCTTGTTGACACCTACTAAAGCATAAAAATACAAGTTTAAAAACATGAATTAAGGGCTAAAGTCTAAGACCAACCATAAGTCTAGGGGTCTAACTAACATAATTCCACGAGTTTTGGTATTCTGTGACTTTGCAGGGACCTAATAGATAAATGCAGAGAATAATGGAGAAAGTTCCAGAATATACAAGACTTATCAAGACCAAACTTGTCCGTGAATCAACTCAACCCGAAAAGTGGACTAAAATATTCTAGAAGACACCAGAGGACGAGAAGAAGAAACGGAAGCCGAGGTGGCATGCCAGCCGGGCGGCCGCCAACCCTCCCACTGGGCGGCCGCCGGTGGGCCCCCGCCTCTCGGCCTCACATTTTTTTATGTCGGTTCACCACCGACATTGAGGTTGTATCCGCACACCGTTGCCAAGGTCGGTTTGATCCAAGGGTTGACGTTCATCGCCAAGGACTATATAAGAAGACCCTCGCCCCGTGGTTAAACCCTAACTCATAACAATATCATTATCATACTCATACCCATCAAGTCCAGCCAAGTCTAGACATAAGCTCTAGTTCATACTAGTAGTCATTAGCTATCTAACTAGTTCTAGTTGAAGATCAAGTTCATCTTGAGTTCCTGATTAGTCAAGAAGTAGCAAGGATCGTTCTTGAGACTTCTCTCTTGTATTCAACTGTAAGTACTCTTATATCTAGAATACAATTGTTATGGCTTTGATCTTTATATTTATCATATTCTTATTGATATGTGTTTATGCTTGCTATGATTATATATTTAGTTTAGTAAGATTGCTTTATATTTTATGCATGGAATTGTATAGCATCCATATAGATGATCACTATGTGGGTGATAAGCAATGTGTAAACGTGGTGTTTATACAACGTTTATTGCAATTACACCCTACATTCGGGCCGTGTGGTAGATCGCGGGAGTGACAAGATCTCCGTTGAGTCCTTTGTAGTCCACCCTCCGAATGTAGGACACGCCTTGCCGAATTACGGTGATGGATAAGTTTTGTCCTTATTTGTCATTGGTAATGCTTGCCATGTGTAGAAGTAATCCAACCTTGCCATGATAGCTAGATGTATTGCACTAATCGTAGTATTCATTGACATATATGATTAGGAGTATCTTAGGAATATTCATTCTAGTCTAATTTATAACATGCTAATTGCTTGTATGATTCTAGTAGCTTAATGATCTTAGACTTGGGTATTTATCATTTATATAATTATCTTTATCCCGTGACTTATCCCCGTTGAGTAATGTTAGATACTTATGGCAACTCGCATTATATTATCTTTGGAAGTGGATGATCTCATAATTAAATCATAATATATAAATCTTTAGATATCCTTTCTCTCTACCTTTCCATAGACTCCCTTCCCTGTGGTAAAATATAAATACGATACCTGGATTACTCCCGGTGAAGTGCTATAATTGGTATTTCTATCCGCGGCGCTTTGCGTATATCATGTTCATTCTTTTATCAAGGCCAATCAAGAATACCATACCCCGCATTTCTTAGCGTTATTGCTAGGGTGACAGACTAGTGTATAGGTAATGCTTAGAAATGAGTGGTATACCTTGAGTACATATCCTGGTGAGATTAACTCCACTATGGATAATGTTGCTAAGATACATCCCACTACTAACACCGTCTAACTCCGCTTTGTTGGATCATGAGGTTAATCCCATATCCAAGCTAACATGATTAGATAGATATCCCATATATATTTCCTTCGCCGCCCTAATTGGGATCATGTAAGAAATATCAACAGGAGGTTCTTACGAATCGGCACGGCGTCGAACGCTCCTAGCTTTGCCGGACGGGAAGCTCCTAATCGGGTCGTCGAATCTACTTGCGATTTGGCGATAACCCTAGCTTGAACTATGACATATAAAACAAACATAGAATATCATGGTGGCAATGGGTTAGATGCATAGAGCTAGATTTTAGATGAATTATGGAAGTCGTTTCACGCGAAACGGAGTTAGTATGCATGAGATATGGATTTTATAATATTAATCCCTAATTAAATCATTAGGGTAATATTATAATATAATTTTATCATGTAAGAAAATTGGAACTAATTACATGATAAAATTCTATAAATCAAATAATGAATTTACAAATTTTCTCGGGAATTTTTTTCGATACAGAAATGTGACTTATAGCAAACTATGTACAATTATCGGGTGCACTTAGCAATTAAGTTGGTGTACAAGTATACCCCAGCACGAGGTGGATGACACGTGGGTCCAAGTGGACTCCATGCGTCTACCACGTGGGACGCCACGTGGGTGGTGGGATCGGGTGACGTTGTCGGATGACAGCGGGAACGGGGCGGGGACGGAAGGGAGACGTGTCGACTTTTCGGTTGGCCTGGCCGGGATGCCGTTACGGTAGGCCGACGGCGATGGGTGGGTCGTTCCCGTCCGTCGTCTCCACGTGGTGGAGCCTCGCCGAAGTCCGCCCGGAGTGACGCGCCCCACGCTCATAACGTCGCCGCGGGGGTTCGTGGAGACTCCCCATCTCACCCCGGACTCTTTGGTAGCCATCGGGCGGCGGATGGAGACGCCCACCTCGGCGGCGGCGTAGGGCGGCGGACCGGCGGCGACAACGCTCATACCCACCACTACACCGCACCACGTATCGATTAACGAAGGGAAACGGAAGGGAGCGAGTTACTAAGGCGTACCACACTTCTAATCGACCGACGACGACCTCCTTGCCGGCGGAACCCGGGCTTCTTTTCCGGCGGCGGCGGATTCCCGGGTTGGGGGAAATCGCGATTTCGTGGCGACGGGAGGGGGAAGAGAGGGGAAGAAAGGGTGGGCACCGCGATGTTCCCTGAACACCGCAGAGCTTGGGAGTGAGGGGCGAGGTCGGATTGCTCGGTGGTGAGGCCTATTTATAGGCGGCGCCGCGGGGCTCCTCGCCGGGAGATTTTTTCCCGAGCTCGGATGTTTTCCGACCCGGCCGCCGCAAGGCTCGGACCGCCACCTGGAGCTAGGTGGCTTCACGCTGGCGCTTCGTGTCGCGTCAGCGTGCACTGGATAGCCCTGGCTCGTCCGGCCACGTCGTCTACATCGCCGATTGCCGCCCGCCATGGCGACACGGTGCTCACCGCCACATGTGTGCGTTGAACCGGCGCTTCAGGCGCTCGGCCGGTGGGGGCTGGGGCGCATCCCTCCGGCATGAGCGTGCGCTCATCCGGCTGCTGGCTGGGCTGGCTCGCCGTGCCGTCACATCGGCGGCATACCGGCCAAGACGGTCACGATAAGCGGCGGCGCCAGACGGCATTCAAGGCGGGGTGAGCCGGCTCGTCCCGACGTGGTGCTTCGCCAGGGGCTTCGTGCCTTCCCTTCCGTACGCGCCGGTCCACTCTGCCGACCTTGCTCGAAAGCACGGGCCCTCCACTACTATGCCGCGGTCGCCGCTCGTGCGGGAGGTAGAAGACGACGGCGGGCCGGTGGGTCCCGAATGGCAGTGGTCATGAGGCGGGCTCGGCGTTGGGCATACGACCTTGTTATCATATAAATTTATTAATCAAATAAAATGAGAAAGAGGTATAAAACAAGTCTAGAAGGCTCCGGATTATTTCCGACATGGACGAAACTTGACACCGACGAGAAAACATCATCTAGAAGATTAGTGGGACCCAGAAAACATCATCTCGCCACGCCGATCGGCCCAATAATCGCCGATCGGCCTGGCTTGGCCGCCAAGTCAGCCCCGTCTCGAACCTTCCTCCACCGCCTCTAAGACGCAATCTAAACCGGTCGCTTGATGTCGGTTTGATCCGAGGGCGTCGTTAAGCACTAAGATTAGTACCACATTGCCTCAAGTCGAAGAGACATAAGAAGACCCATATATATAGACCCCTAGCCCCCCGTCTCAATGAACTCGGATCTCAAGCCTCAAGTCATCATCAAGAAGAAGATCAAGTTGAAGCCAAGGCAGGAGAAGAGGAGGCGCCACCAAGAGATAGGATAGCTAATTCATCGCTCTTGATCTAGAGCCTAGTTTAGATAGAAAGTCGAAGTTTAGAGAAGAGAGAGCATCCGCTCCGGTTCGGATCGATAAGTTACACTATGGATCAATATTATTATTGTTCTCATACACCTTTGTGCTATTTCATTACTATGCATGCAATTATTCTATTTTTACTTTATTCTAGTCATAGCATATTTGATATGATCATTATTCATGATAATTCAACGTGCTTATTCAGAGCTCCTAGTATATTACTCGAAAGTGTGCTAGGTAGTAGAGAGTATGTAAGCATGGTGCTTAGATATAATTTACTTGCGGATTCACCTTATATGCCGGGTCGTGTGGTAGATCGTAGTGGTGACAAAGACTATTGAGTCCTTTGCAATCCATCCCCCGTGTATAAGACTAGTCGATAATGGTTCTTGGGATTATCTTGTTTCGTTCCCGATTTTCTTAAGTAATCTTGGGTGCACATTCTTATCTATGGTTTTGATATATATATGATCTTATGCTATGCCTGTCTAAACATTTAGTAGAGTCTTTGTATGCTACCTAAGAACTGTCCCTTTGTCATAAATCCAATCCTAATCTAACTAGGAATTAATCTTATGCTATACTCACCACGTGTGTGCCCTCTGCTGTCTCATTTACCTTATTACTATTTATTATTGGCTTACCTTGTTTAAGTATATGCTAACTACTACAAAATCCCATTAGTATTCTATATATTCAGAAACAAAAAGAGGCAAAGAAAAAGGCTAAGAAATTAAATGTTTACTCTTATTGTTGTCATACAGGAACACTCTCAGTGCTTTCACCTTGAAAAAAATCTTTTTGTAAAAACTCCGAGTTATAGTAAAACCACGAACTCGAGACATGGTGTTTGACTTAATTGTTCTATCTTTCAATAGTCCAAGACTCATGTATGATAAAAACCCCATGCTCTCAAGTAGATATAAGCAAGTTTATGATTCTGAATTTTTCATCCTACCTTGGTTGAGATTTGATTTGGTAACACACACGTAATCTTGCTAGGGACTAGCAAGAGGTAAGCTTGGGGGAGTTTGTTGATGCTCACTAACTCATATTTTTTTATGCATTAACAATTCATGGAAAAAGGACTAAAAATATAATTAGATAACCTTATTAGGGGTTTCTACTAATGATTTCCATGAGTTTTGGTAAAGTTGTG
>JADLZK010001266.1:0-132067 GCA_015847255.1 Hyparrhenia diplandra
TTGGTGGTCAATCTCTAGCCTAATATGCTAGCTTAAGATGGTCACGTTGCTAAGTGTGAGCTTTGGCACTCAACAAAGAGAGTGACCGGACGCTAATCACTCGGCAAAGCCGCTAATCACGTCTACTACACAGGATTCGTTTATTTTTAGAAAAAAAAAATGAAAATCCATTAAACGATTTTGCTTTTGGAACTACTATGCATTTTGGGTTTTTTATCGTGTTGAAAATAACTCACGCTTATGCCAACTTTTTTTTTTTTTTCAGATCGAGTACCGCCCTGACATTAAGCCTCTTACTATCCGCACACGAAGATTTATATTCTTGAATTTGGAGTTGTCAATTCCATGCTTTTCGTACCCACTTTGGAGGTTTTACATGTCCTTAGGTTTTTCTGGAGATATTTCACGCGTAATTAATGAGAAGATTACATTCTCTGGTCGAGAGTAACTTAACAAAATCCGTATTTTATTTTTTGGATTCCATTTTGAGTTTTTATAAGTTTTTGTCACTTTATGCATTGTTTGGGAAAAGGCAAAACGCTAACAAAAAACAGAAAGCTCCTTTTGCCAATTCTGCAGTCCAGCCCCCATGTGAATCTGGCCCAGGTGCAGCCCAGGATGTCCTTACCTTGTCTCTTTTTTTTTTTTGGCCAATTTTACGGCCATCAGGGGTCATCTATGGTTACGTAGAAAATATATTGCTTACAATTGTACTGTCAATATAGATATATTTATAACATTTCGGTTAAAAGTAACAATACATGAAATATTTTCACGGATATTGATATAATTCAAAATAATTTTTTAAAAGCCTTCTCGGCAAACCTTATTCATCAGGGAACATTGTTACACCATTTGCTAAAAGATGAAATATAATTTATAATATTTTATAGTGTTACTAGCAATATTAGTAATTAAGGAAAAAAAATTCAAGATAGGTGAAACATAACGCATATATTTAAGGCAACGTTATATATTAGTGTTAAGATAATTTTGCTATTTAGAAAGACATGTAGGCATAAAATTATGGTTATTTATAACTTTGAAAATAATAAGATTTTGCTTCTTTCCTAGAAAACATGATAGTTTAGATTTAAAATTTGTCTTTAGAAAAGTTGATGTTTTAGCTCTTGGAACTATTTTGGGTCCACACTAATTTAAGATTGCATAGCATTCCTTTTTATTTAGTGTCTTATCACTTTTTCTAATTACACATTACAACGCAGACACTCACAACACGTATGCACACTCACCCCTATGAATACGTAAACCCTACCCCTATGAGCACCTCCGAAGGATTTGAGCACCCACGCAGATCACGGAGATTCCTAAAGTCACCATTGGCGTCTTGTCGTCGACGGGAAAGTTGTTTACCACTGAATTCATAACGCCGGTAAATCACGGAAAAATCCTAGGAAAAGGTGCGAGCACGATTTGAACCCCGGTGGGTAGCGTCCCACTGGACCGTCCTACCATTGGACTACAAGCCAATTAACTTAGCGCCGTTATCACTTAGGGCAAGTGCATTGGTATTGTTTTCATAACTAGTCTCATGCAGTTGCCACACAATTATGAGACGACTTAGAGGTAACAAATACAATGAATTATGTTTTAAGATGTCTAATAGTAATTCGAGAGTCCTTAATTTATGGATACAACATTGGAATGTTTGTGAGTTACATGACAACAACCACTTGTACAAGTGTGTAAGTTGTCTCGTAGTCCTAAATTTTAGCTCATAAGGTGGTTGTTTCACAAAACAACGACCTCTTTCCCCTCTCCTTCTCTCTTTCCTCTACATCTACAAAATCCAACGTGACAATGCATGTGACGGGCTATGAGACCGCTCATGTAACAATGTATTTGCCCTAGGATGGCTCGCCTTAAAAAAATAGTGGTTTATGGATAATTTCAACTGAACACTAATATGTCCTAAAAGTCCTAAAACATCATGTGCATTCAGACAGAGGGTGGATATTGCTAATTTAGATGCAGATTTAAGAGGATATTTTTTAATGATGGCATAAGAGTTAAATTAGATGTCATTTTAATGGGTGAACTTTGTGATCTATTATAATAGGAGGTGGGCAATTTAGATGAGATTTGGACCTTACTTGATATATGTTTTGTAATTTATTAGATGCAAATTTAGGGCTCTTATTGTTTCTCATAATGGCACTATAGCATAGTTGGTAATTATTTAGAAAGTAGAACAGATCTTGATATATAAATATTTATAAAAAATAGATCTGGACAACTATTTAGAAATAGAATAGATCCAATAAACTACATAGTATCAACGACGCTTAGAGTCTACCGAATTGATACATAGATCTTACAATTTTAGTGAGCAATTCTAGAATTTCTCCTTCTTCTAATACATGTCATGAGGATCAACTAAAATTAAGATAGTGAGTAAAGACTACCGTGCTAGACCTTTCTGATTTTTATAAGAACTTTTGGTATTTTTTTTCTTGCAGATGTCTTGTGAGTAGGGATTAACCTTGAGAGAGTATGTTCAACCTCCAATTAATTAGTACATACATAGAAATAGGTTTTGTCCACAAAAAAGCTGCCTATTACATCCTGCTAGTTATCTGTTCCTAGTGCTCATTGCTCATTTTCTAGTCACTATTTGTCATGCATGTATACGTTTCTATAGACGGAATCATCGATATACAGTTTCAATCTCTTCTTGTGTTCTTGTGTTCAAATGATCTCCTTGCCATCTTCAACCTCTGACGCCACCTGACCAGATGCAGCCACATCGCAGCCATCTGCACCAGCATTGTACCACCTCGCACAGAGCAGGTAGCAGACGAAGTTGAGCACGCTGAGCGCGGCGAGCATCCAGTAGAAGAGGTCCAGCCTATCCTTATTCAGGTTGTTGTCTCCCGAGCCACCCGCCGCCGCCGTGCCTCGCCGTGACCCTGTTCACCAGCGAGACGAGCACAGAGCTGAGGTAGAACCCGAACGCGTAGGAGCAATAGGTGAGCGCGGTGAGGAAGGCCTGCATGCCGCCGGCGCACGCCTGCTTGTAGAAGAACTCGATGAGCCCCACGGCGGTGAACATTTCCGACACGCCGAAGACGAGGAACTGCGGCACGATCCAGAGCACGGACATCTGGCGGCCCTCCGCGGCGGCGTCCCGTCGCCTGCGCTCGACGTCGGCCGCCGCGACCATCGAGAACGCGACGGTGCCCAGGCCGACGCCGATGCGCTGGAGCGGGGTGATCCCGGACCGGGTGCCCGTGGCGCGCTTCATGAGCGGGACCAGGAGGAGCTCGTACGCCGGGACCAGCGCCAGCAGCATGGCGTACGGGATGGCCTGCAGCGACGCCGGCGGGATGCGGAACGAGCCGGATCCCGGCGGGAGCGACGTGTCCATGGCGCTGCCCTGCTGCACCGAGAAGGTCTGCAGCTGCGCGAGAACGGTGTTGAAGACGATGGTGCACGCGAAGATGGGCGTCACGGCGAGGAGCGTCTTCGCCTGCCGCACCTCAGCCGCCGTGCACAGCCGCCACGCGCTCTCCGGCTTCGTGTTGGGACCCTGCGGCGATACCGGGACACACGCCTTGTCCAAGAACCTACAAAATTCGCCATTTTCTCCCGGTGAATCAGAGATCCCAATCAAATTTGAGCAGCATGCATTGCATTGACAGCAGCAAGTGGCTGTTTGCTGCATCGACGCTGGATTGATCTGATGCTCACCTGAATTTGTTGGTGTGGCGGAAGTTGTCGGCGAGGCGTGCCGGCTCGCAGGCTCCGGCATTGACAGAATTGGAGCTGGAAGGGCAGACTTGCTTCCTCTTGGTGAAGGCAGCGACGAAAACCTGATGAGTTTTGCACGGTTATTAATGGTAGTAGTTTTGCGTTCTGAAATGAGACAGTGCAATGTAAATTATATTTCTACAATGTTTGTAGAAAAAAGCACGTGACAGCTTAGAACAGACAGCTTAACAGTACACAAGTCATTATTAGATCCGTTTAAACAACTTCAATCTGTAGCTTGCTGATGGGGCGTCAGTTCACGCTAGTATCTTATTGATTTGAGGGACACAGATTGCTTCTACCTATCATATCGTTCCAATTCCCAAACGCCGATCGAGCTGCAGAATATGGCACGCAGGGGACCGTTCTGACTGAATGGTGACAACGAACATGTACCTGCTATATCAAGGCTATATCTAATTTATCTGATCCTGAAGCACTTGGGTGATTGATGGATATAAAAATGTCATTGTAGCAAGGATCATGATGAGAAAAGATCCTGCAAACTGTCCAAAGTGCACGACAAAAAAAAAAAAAAAAAATCTTTTAGATTGTTGAATCCTGTTTTGTCAGGATTCATCATGCAGGGTACGGTATCCTTTTCCTATCATTTGAAAACTTAATCAGTTAACCTGATGATTGCTTACCATACTGAAACTCTGAAAGTGAAATCAAACGTAGTACAATAAGTATCAGTTTGGAAGGCTGCTGACTCACCCTTGCAATGGGCGCGAAGATGCTGCCCTGCGGAGGCTTATTCCGGTAGAAGGCGGCGCCGGACACGAGGCTGACGAGCCCGGCGGCCATGGCGACGGCGGAGACGCCGAAGCCGACGTCCATGCCCGAGTGCGTCTGCACCCAGACCAGCGCCGTGAGCGCGACCAGCTCGCCCGCGCAGAAGCTGAAGTAGGCCGCGTTGAAGTAGGTCGGCAGCCTCCGGGCGCCGCCCGGGGTGGCGCCGTCGAGCTGGTCCGCGCCGTGCGCGATCATGTTGGGCTTCAGGCACCCGCCGCCCAGCGCCACCAGGTACAGCGCCAGGAAGAAGACGGTGGACTTGAAGCCGCTCGCCTTCTCGCAGCCGGCCGTCGACGACGACGCCATGTCGCACGGCGCTGGCTTCAGCTGCGGCAGGTGCGCTTGCAGTGACAGGAGGATGAAGCCCTGGTAAAAAAATCGTTTTCTTGATTCAAAGTTTGAAACCAGAAAAAACGAGGAAAAATTACTTTCGAGTTGCAAAAGTAGGTTGTGGAATTTATCAACTTGCTGTTGTGGATATGGTGGTTTCAAGTCCCCAACAACAAGTTCGCTTTCGCACGTGTAGTTGCTCGATCTGTGCGCTTACTTCTACTTGGAGTCGCTTTACTAGTGGTGGTGGCCGGCCGCGCGCGCGTGTACGAACGTACACGGCGGCCATACCATTCGCCATTGTGCGTGCGTTGAATTCAACCTGGTCCCGAGTGCTTTCTTTTGGCCGGCCGGGAACCAAATCTCTGGTCCATCCATGAATGGCGATTGGCGCCTTTTCAGCAGCGTCCACCACCACGATCCAACCTCGCTCGCTCGCTTTTTAGGTGAGAAGAATGTTGGTCAACAGCGAATGGCATGGATAAACCCCTTTGGATATATTGGCCTGCTTCTTTATGCAATGAAACTTGGCACATTCTCGTTCAAGTTTTATTAAAAAATGTTGTCGCAAAACCGCTAAAAGAGGAAGCGATGATGGGTCAATCACCAGGCCAATGGCATGTAGTAGTAGCTATCATTCCGTGAGACGCATGCCCACTACTACTGATCGATGCGCGTGAAACCGACTTTACCCAGCTCGCTAGCGGTCAGCCAGAGATAGCTAGAAAGAACAACGTGGGAAAATCAAATATGTACTCCCTTGGTCCCAATTTATAAGTCATTCCAAGAATCTCGGAGCTGAGCGTTACGTACCGAGAGCTCGACAAAGCCGAAGATGAGCATGGTCCAGAAACAGCCGAGGTACGAGTCGGAGAGGAAGCCGCCGAGGAGTGCGAGGAGGAAGATGGTGCCGACGAAGTTGGTCACCACGTTGGCCGCCTGCGACAGCGGGAAGTGCATCTCCCCGAACACGTACGTGATGAGGTTGTTGCCCACCGCCGCGATCGCCATGATCTCGAAACCCTGGATGCCTGGCATAAGTATAACCAGCATTTGATCAGAGTCAGCACACTGATGATGAACAGAAATGCTGCGTACGATGTCCCATGAACATTCAACTCATTGCCAACAACAACAACCGTGCACGCACGCACCTAGGACGAAGACGGCGGCGCGCATGCCGCCGTGCCGCGGCGACCGGCACGGGCGGCCGCGCCAGTCGACGGCGACCGCAGCCGCCGCCGCCTCCGGCGCCGCGCAGCTCATCTCCACATCCATATCCTTGATCGATCAGCTCGCTCGATCTCTTCTCCCTCAGCTCGATCGCTCCTCTCCGTCCGTGTGTGTGTGTGTCCGACAGAAGTCAACTAGCTAGTGGAGGCAACCCGTGTGGTCGTGGTAGGTAGGGGTAGCGAGGTCCCAGCTCCGCTGCGCAGCGCAGGCAATGCCGGGATGCCGGGTTGGTCGTCAGCTGGGGGCTTGCTTTATTTATAGAGGGAGGAGACGTCAGACATGGGACATGGCAGAGCACATGTGATTGGGCTGCTGCTGCTCAGCTCGGTAACCCACTACACACGGCCGCGCCGCGCACGAACGCAGCGGCACTTCTGAACGACCCAACGCCGCGCCGCCGAAAGGGAAGCCGGCGCGGCGCGGCAGGTGGGTACTGCAGTGTGCAGTGCGGCCGGGCCTACCCTCCCTTTCACATCGGAATTTCGAGATCCATACCACCCGTAGTGCTGCACTGCTGCCTCACTATATATGGGAATTGTATACAATGCATCTGCGTGTTCTGATTTGCTTGGGAGGAGAAATGTTGGATGGATCATACAGTAGACGTTTATATTTGTTTAGTTTTCAGTGCGGTCTGGACTGGCAAATCAGTCAGCTGATCGATTTGCTTGCTGGACCTGGACGTACGTGGGTGCCTCTGTTTCAGTTTTGCAGGTAACTGTTATTTGACTGGCATTATATATATATATATATTTGCACGCCGAAAGGAAATCTAAAGGAAGGTGTGAATTATTGCGCTGTGTGTCTGGAGTAGTTTCAGTTTGAGCAGCTAATCCATCTCCATCCGATCCTGCGTACGTGCTCCTTCCTACCCCTCAAAAGTCAAAAGTCAATGTGCGATCCAGCGGAACACGTACGTTTACTTCTCTCGTTTTCAGGAACAGGGTCAGACAGTGACGCCAACCTAGAATTCTACTGTTTTATACTACTAGTTGATTGAAAACAAGATCGATCGAGACATACGTATTCTACTGTTTTTACCTTATTGGGTTCAGATCGACCTGCAGCAGAAATTCAGTAGCCATCTCTATCGATCGATCCTTGCACGACGGACGGACGATCGAGCTAGCTAGAGACGAATGTCAATGGCAATAAGAGAATCGATCGAGCGGCCGATTTGTGTAGGTAGGTTCGTACAGATTGACACGTACGTACGCCGGCCAATCCTGAATCGTATGCTCGATTCGGCAACAACTATTTCAGTATCCTCGCTAGATTTGGCCGCCTGCAGAGGTGCACGCTAGGCCACAGACGTTAGTATGGCCGGCCGGATTCGTTGCGTGCTTCTCCAAAAGACGGCGGTGATGGCAGTGGCAGCCTTGGCTGGCATTACAGATCTCTTTCTTCTTTGCAGCAGCAGCAGCTGGGGAGGAGAGGAGAGTAGTGAGCCATACGAAATCTGAGCTTCAGACCATCGACTGACTCCCCAGTTGCCCAAGAAGACGCAGTGCTTTGATCTTCACCGGCCGGCAGATATCACAAGGCATAGATTCTCACCGTTGCGCCTGATACAGTGCGTGCATGGCTATAAAAAAAAAGTGAGAGGGTACAAAAATGCAGACCAGATGTTGCATCATCCATCCCAAGTTTCGAACCAAGGACCATCAGAGTTTGATTCTCACCGAGACACCAATTGCATGCTTGGCTGACTGCTGGGTAAGCGTCGGTTGTACTTATATTCTGTATCGTCCTGAGATCGATGTAGCATCAGAGAAGAGAGATCACTTTCACGTCGAGTCTTAATCTCACGAGACATGATGAGAAAAATAAATAAGTCTTCTGAATTCTCATAATTATAATCGGAAACCGCTTCACCTTTAATTGGATGGACTGCAATTATCATTGCCAAATAATTGCCATTACATCTATTGTATTCTCTGAAAATTATCCACCTCTTTCATTATATAAAATATGTAAAGCAACTCGACTAACCTTGCATCTAAATCTAAATTATCCACCTCTAACATTATGAAAGATAACACAAAGTAATCCCTAAATTTGCCTTTTAGTTATCCTCATCTGTCGTTGTGAAAAGATAATAATCCTTTGATTTGTATCTAATTTTTCCCATCTACCATCACAAAAAAAAATAAACTTGATAGTATATGTCGGTAATTAGCTTATATATTTTTAGTTTTTTAATAATAATGGTAGAAGTTGTTTTTTGTTTGTGAATCGTAGAAGTGGTATTTAGATGCAAGCTTAAGGAATTATGTAGGTTGTCTATCACAATGGCATGTGAGTAATTATATGTAATTTTAGGGTTACCAAAGCTTAAGCTACATAAAGTCTTCTTGCATCCCTTTCTCTCACATCATAAATCTAAATTTTAAGCTTCAAATTTTGTATCTCATTAGCTGTTGCAATTTTTATCCATGTATTGAGTTGAGACTTTCACATCATTGTATCTTTCATTCAAAATTTCTAGTTAAATAACCGTGTGTTTGGTTGGAGGGTGGAGTTCAACCCGGATGGAGCCAACCCAAAGGGAATATTTCCTTAATATGTGGGTTTGCTCCATCCGCCAAATCTGACGGACGGCCGACTGTCTAGGTTCCGTCCGAGGAGAAATGGAGGAGGAGGCACGCCGTGAGCTCCATCCGCGTGTTGTTCGATGACCATGGCACACCGGTGGCGGAGGAGGCCGGGCGGCGGTGGTGACGCGGCGGTGGTGGATGGCGAAAAGCCACAAGCTTCGGACTGGTAGCGGGCGAAGCTCGAGGGCTCGGCGGGGAGGCGACAGGCTTGGGCAACACGGGCGGGAGCTTGAGCGCCGAGGCGCGACGGCGAGGTCGGGCGCCTTGCTGATCCGCCGCCACGAGCTCGGGCGCCCGCCCGATCGATCCCGGCGGCGAAGCTCGCCACGCCCCGGATCCCGCGACGGTGAGCTCGGTGCGCCGGGTCTTGGCGGTGGCAACAACAAGATGGGGAGAAGAACACGATGGGAGAATGACAAGCGAGGCCAACTGATTTATTGTAGCAAACGGTGTTAATCTACCATCCATCCCATTTTTTGTCCATCCCTCTAAAAAAAAAAACTAGGTCCAAACCCAACATCTCAACCAAACAAATAACCGGGTTAAACCCAACCCCAAAAACAAGGGATGGAGCCACTCCAACCCCCTAGTCCCACAACCAAACACACGGTAAGATTCTAGGTCCCGGCTATAATGTTAGTACTACCATGGTATAATGAGTTTGAACCTACGACACTACACTCAAGATGCTCAACTTGTTATATCAAGGAATTATATGTGTTGTGGACTTGTAGTATTGTTCTATAAAACATATAATGCTTAAACATAAACTGCATATCGTATATATATAGTGTGTCTGTCAAAATTGTATCAAGTTATTTGGAATAATAATCATGAATCTAGAGTGGTTAATTTTGATCATCTTTCATAACTGCAGAGGTGTGTAGTTTTGATGCAAATTTAGGGGGGGGGGTTTTTTCACAGCAATAGAACTGGGTAATTTTTATAAAACCAGATAGATTAATGACTATTATTGGTGATGATGAGTTGAGTCTACCAAATTAGAGATAAGATATTCAATAGAATGTTTTCATTTACATGTCATCTTAACTTTGTCCTAAGTCAAACACTTGTATCTTTGACCATCATTTTTTTAAAAAAAAAGAAATATATGGCCTATTGAGGTGGCATGGATTGATTGATAATGGGCTAGTTATCTTAAATTTGAAACTGAACAATCTGTCTAATCATCCAGACCTACCTAATATAAAAAGGATACCTAACCGGGTACTAAGAAATGCGTGTGCGTGCTGCACAAGGTATTATTCAGTCATTTCCTCAACAAAAGAATAAGATTTGAAATAAAGAGCACGCGCTTCTTGGCGCGCACTCACGCAATCACTCACTCATGCATGATGAACTACAACCAGCACAGGCCGGGTGATATGGTCTCAAACAACGACTGAATCGAAGCGGCCGTTCAATAGGCCAAAACAGCTCCCCGCGGCGGATCGCCAGCTTTGTACCGTTGTGACCGGAAAACCAGGACCAAATCTTCAAGAAGGGTCCAGCGCCGCTGCGGCCTGATCCGGTGGATGAATGAATGAACCACCAGCCAATGGTGGACCGCCGTCGCCGCCGCCTCGCCGGCCGGCCGGTGGGCTCCTCCGATAGATCGATCCTAATCCTACCCCGTGGGTGATCCTTGATCACGCATGGCTGCATGATGGGTGATCGAGAGTGATCAATCAAATCAAATTAAAGGGGGGAAAAAAGAGTGGAATTCTCTCTTTCAATTCTCTTCCTGTTGTAATCATCGTGCGCGCGGCATAATGCCCTGGAAAAGCCTGTTGCCTTTGTGTGGAACGGGCCCCCGGAGCTGCTGGGGGCTTCGTTTGGCCTCGGGACTCTCTGGAGTGGGGTGTGGCGGTGGCGGGGCCATGGGCAGCTTGCTTTTGGTTCAAGGTTCAGCCTCTCAGTTCTCTTCTCTCTCGACCTCAGAACGCACGAGCAGCGCAGTGAGGTGAGGTGTGCTTAATTACGTGTCAGCAGTTCGTGGCACGACACTGTGTGTGTGTTGAGCTGTTGATCATATTGCCGATTGGTGCGGGCCAGCCTTGACTGGACGATTTGCTTAACCATGGGAACATGGACCAGGGCACCACTTTGACCTCTCAAATATTCATCAACATGTTTGATGGATAGCCAACTACGTACTAAGAAAACACAATTGTTTTTTGACTGAATAAAAAAAAACAGTTGTAGGCTGACTATAGACTCTAGAGTAGCATGTATGAAATCCTCTCCCAGCTAGCCAAAGTAACACGTTGACAACATGTTTTCTTTTTCTTTTCCTAAAAAAAAAAAAAACATGTTTTCTTCCGCAACAAAGACGTCGTGCTCCACACCTGTCATGCATGGACCGTGCTCTTGGCCGGCCATGACCTGAAAGAAACACCTGTACAAAACGCACACAGTGGAGGCCGGCCGGCCGCGGCTTCCCAAGGCTGGCTCCCCCACACAAATCCCGTTGCCCTTGCACGACGTGCCCGCGACGTCGCGCGCGTCGGGCAAAAGGGTTTCGGCCACGAAAACGCGGGATTGGCAGCCAGTCATACGGGATGCATGAGACGAAAGAGATGGCATCTCTCTGGCTCATTTTGCTCGCTGGTATTGCTGGTTACTGTTGCCCGTGGCAACAATCATATATGTCGTTCCTGCGAGGTCAAACGGTGGCCTTATTATACGGCGCACGGGGATGAGGAGCGAGGTAGTAGCTTGGTAGCCGTGACGAGAACAACAGTTGGGTTCACCCAAGCCACTGGATCAGGAGTCAAAGATGCCGTGTCAAATCATGGTATTCCAGTCTTTTTTTTCAAGAGCGAGTCATTCACCCATATTTCATTAAGAGGATTAGAACAAACGTACAAATAAAAGGCACCAGCCTGAAGGTATTCCACCGTCTCAAATAGACCTAAGCAATGTCTAGCACTGACCTTCCTATAATAACATAAAAACCGCTTATCTTCTTAATACGATGATACACAATGCTCTTACGCATTCGAGAGAAAAATTAGAGCTTAGCGCAATTTGAGCCTAGCGTAGCTCAGGTCCATTGATTTTTGCCTACCTGTGAGACTTACCCATAATATTCTTGATGCTAGCATAACAATACTCCTCCATCATAGAAAACTTGACATTTTAGTTTTGTACTAAGTCAAACTATCTTAAATTTAGCCATGTTTATACAAAAGAATGCTAGTATTTTATATTTCCAAATAAGTATTATTAGATTCATCCTAGAACATCTTTCAAAGTACATCTATAACACATCAAGCATTTTTTTTTTGTGTGAAGATAATATATAACATTGTCTCATGAGAATTAACGTGGGGGTCTCAAAACGAGTATCTAATCTAATATTAGCAACAATAAAATAATTACTCGTTTCACGTAATTATGAAGCTGCATACATTGTTTCAAGTCGAAAACGTCAGTCGCCTAATAACTTTTCTATATTTCGCGTGGAAATTTAATTTTGAATTAACGTAGCACTCATAGAAAAGGGGCTTATTTACTTTGCTTAGATTATAGTGCGGGCGGTGGTTATTTTACTGTCGCGCATTAACGTGCTTTCTTCGTTTGGTTGGGTACCCAGGGTCAATTACCATGTCACGGGTTTCACAAGGTGGTAAAAAGTAGGTAACACACTAAATGTATCTTTATACAAAATATATGAAAAGGAACTATCAAAGGTGCCCATCAGCAAACCACAAGAGGATTACAAGCTTTTGGGAACCGCACGAGCACCCAATGGGATCAGAAAGTCAAGTAAATAAAAGCAGTGATAAAAACAGCCACATCTTCCCACATTAGCAGGGGACAGGAGGCTGACTCCTTCAAGAAATGTGGAGAAAAATTTCTCCAAAAGCTTCAGCTCTACACTATCATTTCTGCATCTGCCGACAGTCCATTTGGCAAAGGAATTAAACTGTTCGCTTCAAAAAGAGAAAGCTCTGAAGAATTATCCAGAGAGTTCATTCTTCAAAGAATTGAATAGCTCGACACAGATATAGAACACCTCCAAAGGAGACGAGTCCACGTCGAAAGGAGCATTATATTGGGGTCTCGCTTGCTATGCTCTGGTTGGCATTGGCACAGGCAGGTAGCATTTTCTATGACCTCTCACAAAAAGCAATGTACATAAAGACAGCAGCATTTTTTACCTGTTGATCACTGAAAGTGCTCTCGGTTTGCCACCGACTGTGTTGTGTCTAATAGATGATAGATTAGCTAGGATTCTTGCACGCCCGAACCATTACTTTATTGGAGATGTTAAGGTTTGGAGTCATGGGTGGTTCTTTCATGTCCACATAAAAACATGCAAAACCAAAAGGCAAAAGACGGCCTCTAATAAAAAAAAAAGGAAGGAAATTCCATGCATTTCCTTGATGCTCAGTGGCCAGGGCACAACCAACATTCGCACCCCCTATCCACAGACATTGCAATGCTGAAAAATCTCGTGATCGATCTGATCTTGCAGTTTTGATTTCTTCTTTTCCATCTTCCGAATCTAGACAAAAAAAACAGGGCGCAAAATGCAACACTCACTCACGCACGCGCGCACTCGCTCGCCTACATTGCATATTTGCATATATATAACTATAGGTTATGAGGGTTGCTGCTACAGAATGAAGGAATGCTAGTGCTGAAAGAATAGCAAAGTCTCTCTCTTCCTTTCCGCCATGGCACAGAATTTTTCCAAACCTGGCATGACAATGTGGACTTGGCGATCGAACCGAATGGATCATGGACTGCCATGAAAGGTTGAGGTTGTTGAGGGCTTTCAGATTTTGCCTACTGCAGTACTGCTTGTCATCGATCTTTTGCGTGCAGCGAAAAATCAGTGTGTGATATTGTTGGTGGTGGCGATGGAATCCGGCATTTGACGGGCGAACAGTGAGATCTCAGGATTGGATTATGTTGACGCCTACCCGGTGGCACGCAGTGGCCTGTGTGGGTGTGGCATTGTTGGATTCGTTATCCGTTGACGCCTCAGGTCCATCCAGAGAATCTGAACATTTCCGCTTCAGCAAGTTGCAGAAGAAAGCATTTCGGGGCTTAAATGGTGTACCTGTTCTCTATAACCACTATCTTTCTCAAATTATAGGCCGTTTTGGTTCTTCTAGATAGGCTACACAAAAGTCAAAACGATCTATAAGTTGGAAGGCTGGGAGTGGCATCAATCATTTGTTCTTCTTTGTTTTTCTTCAGTATCATTTCAAGAAACAGTCTTGGGTTTCACAGTTTTTGCGGCTTTTTCTCAGTCTTCCAGCGGCGAATCTATCCCATCTTTTACATTGATCGCTCATGCAGATTTTATTTGCGTGTGCTAAGGGATCATGTTGCCGTGTTGGTGTGAGGCCCGGCGTCCTTTCGAGAAGCGGTTCCAAATGCTGCTGGTGGGTCTCTCACTCTCATTGGCAGGCAGGCATGTGGATCTGATAAGCAGCAGCATCAGTCCACCGGATCATCAACGACAATGAATCGACTACAGAGAAGATCTCATTGAAACAATGCTGTCCATGGTGCCGATGCAGAAACGTACGTCTAATACATCCAAAACATCAAATCGATCAATCATCATAAGAACGATGATTGTATGTACCTGACTGAATGAAACATCATAGGAACGTAGCGCCGCGCAAAGTTTCTCGTGGTGACAGCATTTTTCTGGTTACCAATGCAATCAATCCGTCCCACATTGAGAAACGATTCGAGATCTCGCTGATGCTCAGTCACGATCGCGTAATCTGTCGTTACTTTACTGCCCATTTCCAAACCCACAAAGCGTGCGCGCGCGGTGTCTCGTGCCAGCACGCAGCAGCAGCTTCTCTCGCAAACATTGCTGCGCATCGTGGGTGGGTGGGTGGGTGCACTGCAGACGGCACCTTCGTCTTCGAGGCCGGAACAGGACCGGGCACTCCCCGCGAATTTCGTCGATGGGAATTGGGGGAACCATGCGTCCGTCGAGCTGCGATGCGGTGCGGAGGAGGCCGCGTCGGCATGTCCGAGGGCGGAGAGCGGGGCATGGGCGTCGTCGACCGAGGCCATCATGCATCACTTCGTCGCGAATCTTGGGTCCAAATCGCCCTGCTTTTTCTAGGCTGCCGGTGCAGACCATCATGCGAGGTTTGAAGCCAATCGAATCATACACAGGTGTCTAGAACAAGCTTCTCCGAAATCTTTTTTACTGCACCTGAAGTAGTAACTTGGGAGCTGAGATGTGAATCTCACCGTATCCAGGGCTAAATTCGCTTTTGCAGTGCACAACAAGTTAGCCAATGGGAAGTCAAGCAGATCGCGCAAGCAAGGCACACACTTCACCACAAATTCCGTCCACCATACTCCGTTGGTGCTGATTCCTTCCCAATCCGGGTCCACATCGACGGTGCAGTCATTACGAGAGAGAAAATGATTGTAACTCTCTTGGGTGTGTTTTTTGTTCCCAAGTGAATCAGAGGAACGCCCCGTGCGTTTGGTAGAGATCCAAGCAAATTATCCGTTTCTCGGCTGAATCATAAATCTCGCTTATCACAAGTTTTTCGGTGATTCTCCTTCCTAGTACAAAGCAGAGAAATCTACTTCAAAACAGAGAGAAATGTTTCTTCTAGTTCATTCAATCAAACGGATGAAATGTTCAGATGTTCCATGTGATTCTCCTGAAACTAACAAGGATGATTCTCCTGAAACTAACAAGGATGCAATGCAAGCAGGTCTGTCCACACACATCTGTACCTAAGATACCAATCTATATTATTTTAAACCTATTCACGAATTCGCCAGCAGACCCGCTTGCTTCCCTTAGCAACAACCAGAACCTATTGTTCTTGCAACCAAATAAGGCCTAGATCTAACAATTGGTTAGCGATGATTCTCATGTCTCTTCAGAAATAATTTTGGTTTGACAGGTTTCTTGTGGGGCGCAGTTTAGAACCAAACTCTTAATGCACTCATTAGTGGACACTCTGGTTGGCATGTCATAACGAAACTATGAACAGGCAATTTTGTATTTTAAGAAAATGCACAAAATTGTACAAAAACCAATCAAACAAGCATATCACCTAAGTAATTGCTGCTAAAAGACAAACTGGAAACATAATTGTGATAGTGTGCCTGTTCGCCCGCTGCACTAGGCAAGACTATTGTGCCCCTGTTACACATCTTATCTTATGGTCAGCATCTCAGTAAGGCAAGACCGCTGAGTCCAGGATCCAGTTCAGCAAAGAAATTTCATGCCGGCTGGGAGAGCAGGTGTTGAGAGGTGTGCTATATTTGGATGACCGAAAGATTGGAGATCACTTGGTTTTTCTTGTCCTCCCAGACTGTCTCAGCCTCAGCCTCCGTTGGCTGGGCTGCTGCTGCTGAATCACTTCCTTCTAGAGCCTCCTGGGCTGCCGGTTCGTCCTCACCTCCAAAGCCAAACTCATTGATACGCTTCTTGTCAACCGGATATTTCCACCTCTGATAGAGGTATATCAAGAAGATAACATCTGCAGACACGAGTCAGAGAGGAGTCAATTAGAAGTCTACAAAACGATTAAAACATGAATGACTTGTCCAAAGAACAGGATGGTTTCCCTGCTGTAACCAGCAGTTATTTTGGACCAAAAAACCGATAGTTCATCTTACCATCTCTGAAAACTGAGAGACGATGAAGCATTGGCATTTTAATGACAAAGGCAAAAAGGTCATCAATTATAGTGTTGAGGAACTTGTAGGTCATTTGTCTCCATGGCATATGAGCAACTGACTTCAGCTTGTAGTTAATAAATAATTGGGGCACATCATAATGAAACCTGAAGAATGGAAAGTTAGTTATATAAGCTCTACAACTAACACAGTTATCACATCAAATAAACTGGTAAGAGAGTGGAATAGTTGCTTACCAAACATGTACACACAACTTGTCATGGAAGAAAGTATCCATGAGTACCAGCTCTTGTGCTTTTCATACTTAAGTGAATAGATAGAGAAACCGATCACAAGGAGGAAAAGGACATAGGTAAGGTACTTCATTGCAATGGCATCATACTCTTTGGTCTTATTCTGTGCGTATGATTCACGGTCTCGGAACCTCAACATGGGAATTTTTCCACTTCTATCAACCTGGACACCATGAAAGAAATCTTCAACTTAAAGGTAAATCAAGTATAATTCTATTCTAGATCAACAATCTCATCATACAAAAGAAATATATATATCTATACCAACAAAGAACAAGTTATCACTAGGTATACACACAGGAAATTTCAACAATTTGTATATCAAAAATATATCGAGGGGTCAATGGTGACAGTAGTTAAGCATGAAGTGAAATTGTGCACATGGAAATGCAGCATGACACACTAACTGGTACTGTAAGTGAACAACAAGGGGCAAATAAAACAAATTCATTCATAGTGAATAACTAACACTAGAAATCTTTCATATGTTTATGACCTTGATTATGATTGGTAAAGTATTTAAATTTCAGGTGAAAATCACAAGGTCTACTTTGCACAATAAATACAAGGGGCAACAGTGATGCAATTTTTACCTCAATATGCACGCCTTTCCGATCTTCCAAAATTCAATGCACACACCAATTCCAGAGCTAGCAAGGATCATCCATGAAGTGTCATTGTCAAGAAGGTACAGGAAAACAACTAGTTGACACACAAAATTCAGAACCACAGATTTTGCCGATAGACCTTCCATGGACTTGTTCTTATTCCAGAACTGGATATCTGAAAACAAAGATATAAGAAAGTTGTTTGTAATAACTTGTTATTGATGCATAACACATCTTACTATACATTCTATTAGAGAGAAAAAAAACTATATGTTGTATATACCATTTTTGAAGGCCAGGAAATCAAACAGAGAGTGAAATAGAGAAACGACCATAGTCAATCCAAGAAGATAAGGATTTCCTTCAAGGAAAACCCTCTACAATACAAAGATAAGAAAAAGGTCAGCAGCTGATAGACATAGTAAAATAATAATGTTAGAAACCACATCTCAAGAATACAAGCTACAAGTACATAATTTACAAGATGAAAGGCTGCAAAGGAATTGGTCCCAACATGTCCAAAAATGTTGAGTTTAACAAAATGCAGTTTTGAGTATCCACACTTGTATACCTTGAGTTCATCAGCCTCGCCTTCAAGCATACTTCCATAACTACGATGAACCTGGAAGGACTGCTCAATCTGTAAAACAATTGCCACTTGGTCATGCTAATAGGACCAACTTCAAGGTTTAAAGGCAATTCCTCCACAGTCTCATTCAGCGCTATTAATTTATCCCTCAGTAGCCAAAACTCGTTGAAGAATACTGTAGGATAATAATCGCCCGTAGCTGGATCCACATTCAGATCTGTCAATCTATCGTAAAGGAAAAGTGGCAACCCAAAACCATTTTCGCCAAAAGCATGTAACTTCTGTATATTCCAGGCATTCGGCGTAATCGGATTTGAACCGCGCAATTTTTAAAGAAAAACCAGTATGCCAGTAACCCCAACTAAATGTGAAGTATATGTATGTTGTAAGTGTAAAAGTGGAACTATCACAAAACAAAAACAATATATGTTACTATCTGTTACAGTTGAAGGATACATGGAGGCGACGTTGGGAGGTACATTATTGTTGGGATACCTGTAAAGTATGAATTGGGCAATGTCAAATCATATGTAGAGAGGTGTTGTACAGAGCAAAGAGGACACATAAACAGCAAAGCTGATGCTATACAACAACAATAACAGCAAAGTCTTGTCATATGATCAAGACAAACATACACTAAAAGTGGCTGTGAGCTTTTTTTTTTTTTTTTTTTTTTTTTGGGGGGTGGGGGGGGCCTTTTGTAGTATCATATACATGTCACCATAACCTGAGAGGAATAATGAATTTCCATAACACCATTTAGGCTTAGCAGTATCAGTTTGCGATTACCATATGATGCAAACAGTTCTAAAATCAAACTGGACGAGGGTTGTAACTGGCCCTAAGTTCATAGGTTATACAAAATTTTGATTCAGCAATTCTGATTCATTGTAATCACATCGAACTTGTTTAATGTAAATGTACACTGCAGTACTGGACACTGAAAAAGTGTTCTGTCACCAGCTGGCAACTTTACAACAGGAGTCGGGTGAAGTACAAATAATGTGTAACTGTTGCAAAACATTGAAAGGAACATAAATCTTAAGCATGTAAAATCGGTACAAATCAGACTGAGAAACAGAGTTTGATTTTGTGAATACCGTGTGAAATCTTCAACAAGATTTATTGTAACATTTGGTTTCCAATAAGATATAAGTTCAGTCGGACCCTCGTCTTTATCCTCAAACTCTTTATTCTCCTGCATATCAAATAAGGATTTTGATAGCTTGAAAAATATAACTAATACCATAGGTTGGTAGTTCACATACTACAGAGCAACAAAGGATGAAAATAACAACCTTAGGTGGTGCTTTCTCTTCAGGCTCTTCGGAATCTCCAAGCAAGCTCTTCTTTTTACCAGCTTTTGATTTTGGCAAGAATGCCACAACAGCTAAATGACAGGTACAATGTAATCAGTATCCCATATGCATACAAGATCATATAAAGGAAGATCATGCTGGAAAACAAAACACATACGATGTGTCCTCCCAAATGCAGATTTCTGCTCATACTCAGGATCTGTAGGGTCCACAGGATAACCCGAGCGGGCAAAGTAAACATGGGCATACAAAGATCCATTATGCTTGAGAGCCTGTAACAACACATACACAAAATTCAGAACAAATAGACCATAGTTGCATGAAGTAATGTTAAATGTTACTGCAATTAGTACTAGTAGGCTAGTAGCCTACCTCTGAAGGATAGTATGTTAATGATCGTGTTCTAGTACTGGTAGGTCCCCAGACTGCATATGGTATATTCGCCTCATGCCAAATAAGTGCGTCCTCATTAGAAAAATCATTGAACTTCTCATTCTCTGACAAATACATCCACATATCCTGCAGCATCATAGACACCATGCACTTGGTGTTTAGCAACTCAAAAATGACTACTGACCAAGGGAAGGCCTAAAGATAAAGAATGAACTCTGCAGTATACATTTTGTCGATTATGTTTATACTATAGCAACATAATCCACATGGTACAATTAAACAGTTCAATAGACTTCTGTATCAGCATTAGAAATATCCAAAATGCCCTACATCTCATGCCATATGATTCATTGCATATCATCAAGGGAAATATAAATACATGGTGCACGTGGTCCACAGATTTTAGCGAACAGATGAAACTGGTAAGGCACATGAAAAGTAAGTGATCTCTTGATCTTTGAACGCATTTAGCGTTTAGTCCACATCCATTTGAGGATCTCATGAGAGAATAAGATAAAAAAAAAAAGCATACAGAATAATCAACTTGATCATGTGCAGAACAAGGTAATCTATTTGATTGTGTAGACTTTAAGTCACGATCTACTGTCTTCAACTCAAAGTCGATTCAAAATACCAGAAAATTACTTCCCAGGACAAGAGGAGTGTTTGATAACATGCTCAATATTTTTGCCAAATTCAGCATTATCATGAACACAGAATCCAACAACCAACCTTGAACCCACCAAACTTAATCTAAACAACTAATATGCATTTCCACTCCAGCATAAACATAACCACTCTTCCATCCTGAACAGATTATTAAAAACTCAAAACCCTAGCATAAACACTACAACAATTCAAACACAAATTCACCAATAGCACCATGTCTACTTCTCCACACAACTTGCTGAATTCAGTAGCATCATGTCATGACCAAAGTTCACAAAACTTCTAGCGTTTATACTATTCCTGAAAAATCATTAACAACTATCAGCTTAGCCTCCTGACATCCAAATAACACACCCAAAGCACTATCCTTTTTCTCACAATAAAACGAATGTTGATGATGCAGAACACCAATACATGGTGATCACCAGGCCCGAAAATATCTCTCAAACGCATCTGCATCCTCGAAGTAGTCAATTCCTCTTGCGAACAGCACCCATGAGCGCACCTAACGACTACAGCTTCCGGAGCAAAGGTGAGACTAAATCCTAAAAGTAATTACCATCAGAGCAAACATAACCAAATTACCCTCACTACAGGACCTAAACCCACTGACGACCAAACCGCAGCAGACCTAAGATGCATCTTCGAAACCGAAATCTCGCGAGATGGCTAAGGGCGTTCTCACCATTGGCTCGCCCTTCTGGAAGAGGTTGGACATGAGCATCCCGGGGTCCGCGGGTGGGCGCTTGGGCCCGAAGAACTTGGCCGCGAAGTACCAGAACACCGCCATCCGCACGATGCCGGCGATGCTCTGCCCCAGGCCGCCGCCACCGCCCTGGCGCCCGCGGGGCGCCACCCCAGGCTGCGCCGCAGCGGCAACCGTCGCCGCCGGCTGCGACATGGCCGCCGGCGAGCTGGATCGGAGCGAGGAGGAGGGGGCCTAGATGTGAAGGCAGCCGAGGTTTTTCGGTGTGTGTTGTTTTCTCGATCGCGTGATGCTTTCGGTATTTTTAACCAACGGCGGTTTTGCGTTACTTTATGTTGATCTTTTACAGGTAAGGGCTTGAGTTATTTCGTAATTATTTTTTTAAAAGACTCCCTATTGTGTTGCCAGCCTTTGCTGTTTGGATTTGTGATTTGTAGCTAAACGTAATTGTTGAGGACTTCGGAGGTGTGTTAGCGATTGAAACGAAAGCATATGCTGCAGCTGGGGTCGGAAGCAAAATGTTAGACGTACACTGTGGCCGCTATTGATGAACCTGTTAGACTAGGATATTATTTATTATGAATAAAAAGATTTTAAAGTCATATTGCCGACTAGGATATTATTTATTATGAATAAAAAGATTTAAAGTCACATTATTACACTAAGATTAATGTTGCCACGTTTGCCTCCTCACTTAGAAACACTCTTTAAGAATTAAGACATGCATAGGAGAGGTAGGACTTATAATTTTATCTAATATATGACATACAAGATGTCTACATATGTAGTAAAAGCGATACATTTAGAAAGGACAAAACTTCATATAATTTAGAACAGGTGAGTATATAGAAGGGAGAGAGACAAAAATATAGTCTAGTGATTAATATATGGTATGGGAGCATGATAGAAATCTCAGATAGATAACTTTTACCACTTTGTATATAGACATATCATTTATAGTATATGAATACATGTCATTTAACAATGGAAAGATTTTGAGAGTGCTCTTAGACAATTCATACAATGGCTTGTCTATTGTTGTGTATGACTAACATGGAATTATCTTATAAATAATTGTCTAGACCATTGTACATGTCCTCAAGTGCATGACAACATGGAGTCAAATGTATGCATCATACCTTTTGCTATAGTATCTCATATCTTGGCCTAGAATCAAATGTGCCTTAGCAAAAACATAAATATAAATGCATGTACTCGTACTTTTTACCACAAAAAATGCATGACGTGCGACTTATCACAAAGATGGTAAACTATAGATTTATATTTGGATTATGGAGCAGTCCTTGACATATGCATGATGCATCCACTTGCTTGTTTGGGAATTGAAAAACAATTATGTCTTGCTTTCATGGTCAACAATAATCTGACGAAGTTATTCGCCAAGCATTTGTTCCCATATATTACCTTGTAACCTTAGTGACAAAAATGATGATCCACATCCATAAATGGAGGTTATTCCTAAATGCATGCAATTCCCTCACACTCCTTTGATCACAACCTATCACCCCTTGATGACAATGCAAACGCGGAACCTCTCCCCTTATCTTTCAAAGAGTTGTTGGATGTTGTCCAATGCCAACAAAATCTACGTGATATTGACATCTTTAGCGATATGAGCAACAAATGTTAACGTTCAAAACTTGATTCATTATACTATCTACGGTGCAAATGTTGGAAATCAAGATTGCTTTGTTTAGAGCATAGCCCCTGCCTCTTCTAACATTTTTAATATCCTTAAAGTATTTCAAATGTGACACTTTTAGCATCTTTGTTTTATAAAAATGTGCACAATCCCATATATTGCCATGCTTAGCGTAACATTTGGATTTCATACTATTTATAACAATGTTTTATTGTACATTATGGACGTGAATGCTTAATAAATCACACTAATCTTCAAATGTATAAATACCCTACTAGAAGAAAAGTTTGGTTAGAGTTGTAGCTTGAAGACTCATCAACAATGTTCAATTGTCAATACGATTCCTATATCAACTAGATTAATTATTCAAAGCCAAATGGCTTCCTAAAAAAACTTCTCCCTCCGTCCCATTGAGTTTGTCACCCCGGATTCCGTGTCATCTTGTTCAATGATTCGTTTTATTCAAATTTTTTTGCATAAATATAATTTATTTTATTATGATTTATTTTATCCATAAAATTACTTAAATATTGATTAATTTATTTTATTATTTGCATAAATATTTTTAAATAAGACAGATGCTCAAACATGAAGTTCAAAAGTCAGAAACGACAAACCCATGGAACGAGGGAATATATTTAATTATTCTTGCAAATTCTAATCTGACAACAGAAAAAGTAAGCATGCAGCCATGGATGGAATGCGGGGTAGCCGTAACAATTTCGGTATCAAAAAAGCGGGACCACATTCGCGAATCTGAGCTCGGCAGCGAGATATTTTGTGCGGCTTGGAGCATTGGGCCCAGCAAGAACTTGCTGACGCAGGATAATTAATCTGGTTCTAAAAATAAGTGTGTTCTATTATCTGAACTTATGCAATCTCCCGTACTATTTTTGTTATATAAAATATAGTAATTGACAGTGAGAAACATTTCAGATTTTCAGTTAATCGTTAGAATAGCTGTTTACACGTCGTAAAAGAGAGAAACGTTTTGTAGAGAATCATTTGAAACCTATTATCGTCTTTATTGGTCTAGAGAAACGACTAAAACCTGATTTGTTCTGATTTTAATTCAAAATTTCAGTAATCTAGCTAAATAGTTTAATAATGATTTTAATTTACAGAAAAATATTTCTAAAAAAATCTGGATATGAAATGCTTTTTTTACGGGGATATGAAATGCTTTTACGGTAGAAACTGCACTTAATCTCTCATATCTCTCCGTGTTGATAAGCTGTGTCATAAGGCCGCCTCAATAGGGGTTTCATGAAGTGTTTTCATGCATATTAAATGCTGCCGCCACATCGATAAAATTTCACTTTTTGCATGAAACCCTAGGGAGAGAAGGAAAGAGTTTCACCACGATGAAACATGCCAAAGATTGTTTCACATGCGTTGAAACCGCGTAATGTAAACCCCCATTGAGACACAAATAGAGTTTCACCATGCAACTATGCAATTAAACCATGCAATGAGAGAGAGGTTGTGGGACCCTTGAGCCTATGAAACTGTACAATGAAACTATGCATTGAGGGAGACGTCTATTTCATGCCAAAGTTTCACATCTTGAAAACTCCGGGAGGTGAAACTCTCCATTGAAGGCGGCTAAAAAAAGAGTCACGATCGATCATACACTAGCAGGCCCAATTCCAGTTTCCCCGAAATAAAGGCTGAGCAGGGTCTAATTGGGCCGTTGGACCGTGATAAAGCTCTTGGGCTCAAGTCCTCACGTAAGCGTTGGAATGGAGCCCATGACTCGTGGCATGTTTGGATGGAGGGACCAGAGACTGTAGAGACTAATAGGGACTAAAAATTAATCTCTAGCCCTCCCAAGAATCTAGTGAAATTAGGACTAAGTGGTACTAAAAATTAGTTTCTAGTCCTTATGTTTGGTTATTTAGGGACTAAATGAGACTAAAAATTAGTCCCTACTAGTCTCTAGTCTCATGGGAACCAAATAGGCCCTTAATAACATGTAAAAGAAGGTATGATTCATGATACGTGTACATGCAACCATGGTCCACGAGAAATCTATGATTATCTTAGGTCGTCCTCCATATCACTATTGGTTTGGGTCAAATATAGAACATAAATCATGAATAACTTTTTAAGTTGTTGAGTTTGGAAATGTAAAATCGTATCAATAGATTTGTCTTGAAAATTGTTTTCATAAAAATATACCTGTATAACATTTTAATAAATATTTTTATAGAAATGATAGGTTAAAGTTATGTTTTGGAGACCGTGTCATTTGCCTTAAACGTCTTCTAATAGTTATTGGTAGGAATTCTTTAACGGCTTTGGAAGTCGTATGATACGTAAAATAAAGCGGCTTCACCGGTGAAACTCCTTAAAAATCCGTTATCCAGGGGCATGGATGCACATTTCTCTTGCGTGCAGGGGAAGATGATCCTTGCTCGTCTCCGTCCATGATGCAATGATGGTCGTCCCTGTCTGCTGTGGCCGAGATTCGCCCGCGCTCCCAAAATTGCGATAGCTTGCATGTCCGGGATGCCGGGAACGTTGCGTGGGTTGGCTCGTGCACTGCTAAGATTGACGTTCTCCTTGTTGTCTATGGGGTCCGGCGTTCTCTCTTGTACTCCCTCCGCCCCAAAAGAGTGTTGTTTTTACTTTTAGATATTGGGTTTGACCGCTTTATCTTAAAAAAAAATTTTGTAAACTATAAAATAGATAAATCAACATTAAAGTATCTCTAATGATAAATAAGTCATAACAAAACCAAAGATATTTATATAACTTTTTAAATAAAACGGATGGTCAAACATGATGTATGGACAATTTAAAATGACACTTTTTTTTGGGACACAGAGGGAGTAGATCGTGGTCACCACGCTTTACATCACCTTGCCCCGTGCGTTAAGGGAA
The DNA here is from genome assembly GCA_015847255.1 of Hyparrhenia diplandra. Taxonomy (NCBI): domain Eukaryota; kingdom Viridiplantae; phylum Streptophyta; class Magnoliopsida; order Poales; family Poaceae; genus Hyparrhenia; species Hyparrhenia diplandra. The sequence continues at coordinate 25,506 of JADLZK010001266.1, forward strand.
AAAAGCTAGGACAAGTAGTGGTCTAATGATCTTGAAGTGAATGTGTGCTCTTTGTTCTTCTTAGCAGATGTTTCCATGCGTTGCTTTTTATTCCTTCACGGTAGCGCGATCGTCGTATTCGAAGTCTTCCCTACAAAACAAGTAGAGACTACAATGGCAATGTGTTCGGGGTTTTATTGTTATTTTGTTTTCGGTTTAGGGTTTCACCCCCTTCGCATCCCTCTTGTTGGGGTGAAGGGTTGACATCACAAGGTCCCTCATTTGGGTCGGTTTGTGATGCCCAATGAGCCCAAGCGGGTAATTTGAGTGGAACCACTTTCCCATTCGTTATGGGTTAGGCAGGAGATAGGTTTCGATTTCATAAATCCATAGTGACTCGTCGATGGTTCCCGAAATCATTAGACGGTTCTCGAGGGCTCGTTGCCTTTGTAGATAAACACTTCGGGCAAGCGTCGTCATCCGGGACTCAAACACGGAGGAGGAGGAAGCCCATTACACTCGTCGCAAGATTGGTCGTTAATGGGCACTTCCCCGGCCGTCCGTCCGTTGCTTTGAGGGTCGCAGCAGCCTTCGAACCCTACGATTGGGCTAGCCTTGAACTCCAACTAGTGCACCGCCAAGGTATGGTTCCCTTGTGAGTGGCCCGTGTGTGAAATGCAACTAGGCCTGTCCGCGATGCCCGGCCGATGCATGCATGTAAACGAAATATAGGTGCGGTTTGGTACAACTTTCAAGAAGGAGCGGTACGGTCACTTTCGGTTCCTAGTGCATTGATGTAGGCTTCCTCGTTTGGTAGTTTACTTTCGTTGGGGTAGGTCGTCCATCACCTAGGGCATCCTTGGTCATCTTGGGTTGGACGACGTGGCTATTGGGCGTCGACGCCTTGTTGCCCCCTGAGCCTGGACACTACTACGTATTCGATTTTCCGTGGCGGTTTTTAAACCGCCATGTAGCTAGGGTTACGGCATCGATGATTAACCGCGGCGTTTTTCGACCGCCATGCGGTTATCGATAACCGCCGCGTTATTTAACAAAACCGCCACGGTTAATAAGAAAAAAAAAATAAAAATAAAAATTAAAAAAGACGAGCCCTCTCGAGCCCATCCGGGGCCCGCCGAGCCCATCTCGCCGCCGCCGCCGATCCGCCGAGGCCGCGCCGATCCGGCGGATCCGCCACCACGGCGGCGGATCCAGCCACCACGGCGGATCGAGCCCGGGCGGCCAAGGTTGAGGAAGCACGGCGGAGGAGCTCGAGGTGGGAGTAGGTCGACGTGCTCGATGGGGACGCCGGATCCGCGGCGCCGCAAAAATCGAGCTCGCCGTGGCCGCCGCCGCCGTGGTGTCGCAGTGGCGGATCCAGCCGCCGCCGGATCCGGCGCCCTCGCCGGATCCGCGCGCCGGCCGGCCGTCCCGAGCGCCCATGTGCCGCCGCCCGTCTCATACGGATCCCGGGCCGGGCCGAGGAACCGCGTCGTCGCCCCCATGTGCGCCCGGGCGAGCCCGCCGCCGGCTAGAAGCTTCGCGCGGCCGCCGCGGTCGGCCTCCCGGGTGCCGAGAGGGACGAGGTGAGGGAGGGAGTGTCTCGAGAGAGAGGGGACGGGGTGAAGGAGAGTGAAAACCTAAGTTCTCGTATTTATATAAGCCCGATAGAGCAAAGTTGTTAGTGGGCTAAATGAGCCATTTCGGATCGGGCCTGATTTTACCGTGACGGTTTTTTTTATTAACCGTGGCGGTTTTTTAACAATGCCCGCCACGGAAAATAGGGATTAACCATGGCGGGCATTGTAAAAACCGCCACGTTAATCGATAACCGTGGCGGTTTTCCCCCGACCGCTGGGGGAGGATGCCAGCTACCGATTTTTCCGTGGCGGTTTCTCAAATGGCCGCCACGGAAATAAAAAATCCGAACACCTCGCAAAATCAATCTCGTAGTAGTGGGATGTCGCCGTGGTCCGGGTCGATTGTGAGCAACGTGTTGGACGGACTGTCATGACGTTGGAGAAGTGCACCTCACCTGGGTGGAATCTGCATTGGTTAATCTTCCTACACAGTCGGGCCATGTGTTTTAGCATGACGCACGCGTGACAATTTAGGGCTTAAAAAACCAAACTCTCATGTCTAAAAGGTGTCTAAACTCTTTGGTGACCTGTCAAAACTCTTCCAACCCCTATTTCCACCGGGCCGTGCGCCCTGCTCGACCAACACATTCAAATCTTGTGGGGTAAAGGAGGGGTACTTTTGGTCATTGAGCAAAGCATTAAATTCAGTTTAGACGGTTTTAGTCAAGGGATCCAAACAGAAGGTGTCTAACAATTTTAGACAGTTTTAGAACTACAGTTTTTAGCACATGGAATGTGGATACACCCTTAGTATCTTACACACAATATCAATAATTATAGAAAGAAGTAATGGTGCCTGCGCATGATAGTTTAATTGGATAGTTCGGTAAAACTCTTTCACCAAAACTCTCTCCCAAGGTCTCGGCGCCCGCACTAATTTTCCTTGCACCCATGCGCTCGGTCGGCGCCAACCTGTGGCGGCGCGAGGCGACATAGTCACGCCATTGCATGAGGTGCAACTGAGTCCGCTCCACGTCAGCATTCAATCCACCGTGGATATTTTGTCATGTCAAAACATATGGTGTGGCTATGTAGGAAGTCGCCTGCACGGCACGACAAAAAAAGGTTAGTTCTTGGAATTATAGTTTGAAAAGGTTATTTTTCAAAATTTTAGCTTAAAAAAGGTTAAAATAAAAATATATATATGTTAGTCTTAACAAAGTCTAATTTGAACCAACTCTCGTAACATATTTTAGGGGAATGTAGTAAACTATTCGGCCCGTAAAGCCCATTTTAGCAATGACTTCATAAAACTATGGGCAAAATACCCATTACCCAGCACCTAAACCCGAATTATGCCCGAAGTATCTCAACCCCAATTACGCGATCACAAAATTGGATATCAACTCTGAAAACCCGAAATTATTTTGGATAGTTCGGGTAATGTTTACCGATACCCGAACTGCCCAATATACTATGGCCAGTAGCCCACTCTCAACCTTCACGGACATAGCCCAGCCCACCAAGCATTTTCTATTAAAAAGGAAAAAGTCCCGGATTCCCTCCCCAACTATCACTTAAAGTTCACTTTTCCTCCCTCAACTCCAAAACCGGACAAATCACCTCCCTCAACTTTTCAAACCATGCAAATTACCTCCTCGAGCGGTTTTAAAGACGGATTTTGCTACAGTAACCGCGGTTTGCTACAGTGTCAGATGGTCTGCTACAGTAACAGCGGGTTTGCCTTTTCCTTTCTTTTAAAAAAAATCCGGTTGAATCTTTGAAAAATCATAGTAAATCACAGAAAAATTATAAAATAGAAAATCAAATTTTTGTTAGACTCCACATGAGTAGATCTACACATAGAATATATAATATGGTATGTTTTAGTCCAACAAAATAATTATAAAAGTTGCAGCTACAAATTATTTTAATTAATTACACAAAAACATAGATCTAAAGCTACAACAAAAATTTTGTATTAAAGCATACTATATTATATATTCTCTGTGTAGACATGCGCATGTGGAGTCTAACAAAATTAGATTTTCTATTTTATGATTTTTCTGTGATTTAGTATAATTTTTCAAAGATTCAAACCAAATAAATATAAAAAAAAAAGATAAAACCTTCGTAGCAAAAATTTTATACTAAAGCATATCATATTATATATTCTTTGTGTAGATCTAATCATGTAGAGTCCAACAAAATTGGATTTTTTATTTTATGATTTTTCTATCATTTACTATGATTTTTCAAAGATTCAACCGAATTTTAAAAAAAAAGAAAAGGCAAAGTCACATTCAGTACTGTTGCAAAACCAACTGTCATCAGAAGCAAACCGCGGTTATCAGAACAAATCCGCCTTCAAAACCGCCGGGGAGGTAATTTTGCATGGTTTGAAAAGTTGGGGAGATGATTTGTCCGATTTTTTGGAGTTAAGGGAGGAAAAGTGAACTTTCGTGATAGTTGAGGAGGGAATCCATACTTTTTCCTTAAAAAAATAGAAAATCTACACGCCCCGCTTGGCCCGCCTAGCAACTCCCTCATCACCGTAGCGTAACGAGTTTCTCGTTCTTTTCTTCTGTCCATCCATACTCTCGACGCCGCCGCGGAGTTTTTCGACCGTTTCCGGCACCCCACGAGACGGGCACGGGCGCGGCCGGCGGCACCACCTAGTCGCCTTCAGGCTCCAACCCCAAACCAACGCGATGGGGCGACGAGGGCGCGCAAAGCACCGCGAGCATGCCGCCATCGCCACCGACAACACCGACGTAGCCAGGTGAGTCCGCTCCGGCTATATCCTTTGTCCCAAGAAAGTGAAGAACTTAAGGCGTTAGCGACGACGAGTAAAAGGAAAACCCTAGTAGATCGGAACGGACTGTGACCAAAAAACTCTAGATCCAGCTCGATCTCAGAAATCCCTAGCCACGCCTCTCTCATATTAGCATCTCATATGTGTTGCATGTTGATTTCTTGCAGTCATCTTAGGGGAGTACCCGGGCTCATTTGGCTGCTTTTCGAGACGCCCTCTGGCTTCGCAATATTTTCCTTCGATGGCTCCTATCTTGAAATAGAGAATGCAATCGAGGTTCGTACTGACGCAGTACCTCTCGTTTTCCTGCCCCGTCGAACCATTAATTTTACGTGCTGGTTGCTGAGTTTTTCTTTGTACTAATGCAGCACATTTGGGCCAAGTTCGTCATAGATGATATGGCAAAATTTGTAAGTGGCGATATATGTACATTGTTGCAATTTTGTACTGAGTAATGCACGCTGTTTTCTTTGTTCTTTTTTTTAAGATTGCAGTTTTTATCTGCAATGAGGGGAGTCTCATTTGTCTGATTGAGATTGTTAAACTTATTGGAAGAGCAAACAGGCACTTTATAATTTTGGTAAATTGGCTAGAGAGGTGTGACTACTAGTATGATGCTGCTACATTACTCAATTTTTCAAGTTAAAACTGAGATACCCTAGAAATAGGACACACTTCCTGAATTTGTTCTCTCCTGCCACAGTTGAGATGCATTGCATGATTGTCTTACTTAGTCTCATCTCTGTATCTCTCTTGCCCATAGAGGTCACAATTGACATACGTTGACGGTTGAACTGTCTCTCATATATAGTGGTCATCTTTGTGGAATTTTTATTAGGTCATCTGGCTGAAACAATTTCAAGAGTTTGAGAACAAGTCTGCAGCCATTAATCATATCACTGGTCTTGAAGAACGACTGAAAGATATGCTAAAGATTTGGTGCCGCCGTGGGGAGAAGCTAGCGGTTGGAAGCCATGAATATAAAAACATAATCGAAGCAGATCAGGAGCTGGTAGTTAATTCGTGCATGCTCCTTTGTAAATTTCATGCCTATTTGAATAATATTGATCAGCTTCTTCACTGTGGTGGTTGCAGGAAGTTACTTGCTTGTGTGATGATTTGGTGATGGAAGTTATGTGGGGAATAAAGAATCTCATGCACACTTTAGTGCCTCAAGAACACAAGATGCTGACCAAGGAGCAGCGACTTCCAATAAGTAAAGGACTGCAAATGATCCTGAACCATTATCGGTTTCATATCAAGCCAGAGATGGTGAGTCTTATTCACAATCTGTCATGTGCCTGTCATGCAATTTTTTGTGTTTATTTGGCTGTCCCATTGCTGGAATCATGGACTGATTCGAATTTTGATTGTCTGTGAACTTGAAACCGTTATGGTTGACCAAATTGTTTTTATTGTAGTACTTTTCAGAAGACATGTGTCTTTCAATAACCCAAGCCTATTCAATTTTTTATTGCCACATTTTAGTTTCAGATGGGAGTGGATGATGATTCCTATTATTATTTCTGTAAAAGGTGGGGTGATACCTTGTATCTTAAAAAGTAATACCTCTTTTGCTAATATCCAGGTCAATGATGATATAGTGGAAACAGCCTGCTGCTTACACGAGTGTGACTTGGTTGAAAAGAAACACACCAAGAACCTTCACATGGCAGAAGCATATCTTAAGGAAATATCTGGTTTCAACAGTTCACAATGGATGCCAGTGAAGCTAGCAACTGCTCTAAAGAAGATATGTTACCTAGAAGAAGAATTTGAGATCCCACCTGAGGTAAACCATGATACAATTTTGCAAGTGTACTCAGTCACTATGCTTATATCATAAACAACTTGCCATGACTGAAGTTTTGTATGTGTGTCCCTTTCAGATGTTTTCGTCAGATGAGCTATTACAGATGAAGGAAGATGCAGATAAATATAAGAATAAGGTCGTCAAGTACTCTGTCTCTGTCATGTACAAAGAATTAGTGCATGCCTACAAATGTAAGGAGGTAAAGCTGAGACGCATGCGCTACTTGGTTGAGGCGGCACATGAAGCTGCCAAGAGGCTCAATCAAGTCACCGAGGCTTCTGCCATGGAAGAGGTTTGACTGGTGACCATGTGATTCAAACAAGTTGTGATCATGTTGCCATTGAGAATGGAGTGAAATTGAACTGTTTTAGTTAGCCGTATTAATTATCTATGCAGACAGTTGACTATTATGTTACTACAATTATTTAGCTGTGATAGATATTGTAGTATGCAGCTCCCAAGTGAATTGATGCAGCTGTGCCCTGCACCAAGGGAATCAGTTATGCGCAATTCTTGTCGTGAGCATCAATATGTTTTAAGTAGCTTCTTGTTGATGGCTCGGGCTCGGGCTCTGATATCACCTTTGAGGATGGATCAGCATGTGAGCTCGAGAAGTTGGTTTTGTCTTTAACCAGCGCAGCTGGTTGCTATCAGATTCATTTGACAGTGCCAAACAAATAGCCAATCTGACTCTTTCAGGTACATTGCTGGAGCAAGATGCTCTACAAATCCTCGCTAACAAACCAAATATACGCTGCCTGGTGCTCTTGGACAAGTCTCTTTTTCTCGCAAGCCAGAACCAGACTACCTTCAACAAAGATGAGTTGATATGACTCAATGTTCACTGCTCTTCCATCACCGAGATCGTCTTCACTTCACTAGCGGATCTGCTCCTAGCCTCCTGGGCTCGAGAAGATTGTCTGGTCATCTTTCGCATCTCTCACTGGCATTCCTAGATTGAAGGAGCCGGAGTTCCCCGCACGCTGACGCCGACTGAATGTTTACAAGATTCAGTGCTTGAAAGAGGTCGCTCTGATGATGAGATCTGCAAGGTTCTCATCGTCATCGTTGGAAATTATGTTGGAGGATGACTAGGATGGAACCGTGGGAGCTGACGAAGCAACCCAAACAAGCAAGCAAAGCAACTATGGTCATGCATGCAGCAGATCGCCAGCTACACACAGAACACAATAATGCCCCTCCCACGTCAACCTGACAATGGTTTGATTCACCGGTTTTTTTTATTTGGTTTTACATGTGGTTCAATTGGGTTTTGTTCAAAATGGTTTGACATCTATACTGGTTTGGTTTAATAGTTTTAATGGATGAAAACAGTTTAACAATAATAATAGCTTTGTATAATATATATTAGGTTTAAAATCAGGCCTCCAAATTAAAATTTTAGTGGATTTGACATAAATTTGCTGAAGATGTCTTAATATGACAGTACGTTACACCGTGCAAATCGATGAAGCCAAATCAATATATGGGACCCACGTGTAGAGAGTTTGGACCTTAGAATTAAAAGCTCGTGTTTACACTATAAAATTTTAGCGGATTTGACAGTAAAAATTGTGAAGATGTCTTAATATGACAAACGCGCAACACCGTGCAAATCGATGAAGCCAAATCGATATGTGGGACCCACATCTAAAGTCGGACCCTAGAATTAAAAGCTTGCGTTCACACTATAAAATTTTAGCGGATTTTACCGAAATTTGCTGGAGATGCCTTAATCAGTGGAGCCGGATCTATATATGGGGTCCACGTTCAAAGTTGGACTCTAAAATTAGAGAATTGAACTGGTTCTGTTAGTTTTGAGATATAAACAACTAAATGGTTTGGACAAATGAGTCAATGATTTATATTGGTTTGGTTTTTAAGTGTAGTTTAATGTAAATGGATTGGTGTGGATTCGGTTTGGTTCTTGAACTATTACCAGGTTGACTCCCACGTTTTCCATGTTGCCTTGCCCTCCCGAAGGGCGGTCCCGGTGTAATGGATGGAGCATCAGGACTCTCACTGCAAGTCTGCAATGCCCGCTGCCGGTCAATATACATTATCTCTCTATCTTTTTTCACACGGAGTGAATATATCGTGCATGCAAATCTTTTATAGTAGCTCATTGTTTTGATCTAAAGAGACATGCACCCGCAACACTTGTGACACACCCTTGTCACAAATGCACTCTATTATGTAGCCTAAGCTTATTATTTATTTATATATATTTATTATATTCGATGATGTGGTGCGATGTGGAAGATATTTATGGAAAAAATCAAGACTCTAAGTTTTATTTAGACTTCAAGTCCATAATACCCGAAGTAATAAATAGTCTTATCTTAGACTCATAGAGTCTGCATTGTGAACATGGTCGATCAATGGATGTGCATGCTTGGAGAGAAAAAGTACTCTCTCAGTTTTAAATTATAGTTAAGTTTTAACTTTTTTTACCCTAAGTTTGACCGCCATCTTATTCAAAAATTTTGCACAAAAAATAGTTAAGTTTAAGTCATTCAGTAAAGACCATTTGTTAATAAAGCGAACCACAACAAAAAAGAAGTGATACTTTACACAAAATTTTAAATAAGACGAAAGTGGTCAAAGTTAGGGTTGAAAAAATCAAACGAACTACAATTTATTTATAAGAGGATTTAGTACATGCCAACCTATAGATACAGGTATACCGCAAGACACCTCGACCTCCCACCAGCTTGACAAGATCGATCTTAACTAAATCTAAAAGCGGCGTTATTATACATCGCCTTACTTTGCAGCACAAATAAGATCAAAATCCACCAAGCCATTGCTCGGTTCGGGATGCAGTGACGATGATGGCAGTGGAGAAACTGGAGGACAGCTGCAAGGTTCTCATCGTCGGAAATTATGTTGGAGGATGCCGCGATGACTAGGATGGCACCGTGGGAGCTGACGAAGCAACCCAAACAAGCAAGCAAAGCAACAAAGGTGCAACTGCATATGCATGCAGCTGATCCAGGCCGGCAAATGGCGCAGATCGAAGACGTCATGTATTCAGGGCGCAAAAGGGCGATCTACACAGCCTACAATGCGTCCATGCCCTTCCCACGTTTTCCATGTTGCCTGCCTTGCCCTCCCGAAGGACGGTCCCGGCCGGTGTAATTGATGGAGCATCAGGATTCAGGAGTCTCAACGCCCGTTCCCGGTCAATATGATGGTGTTTAGCTGGCGAAATATTTTTAGGTTAAATTTCTTGTAGAAGACTTTTAATTTGTATTTAGTAAATTATTGTCTCACCATTGATTAACTAAGTTTAAAAGATTTGTCTTGCGCTTTTCAAATGATTTTTTTATTTACCTACATTTAATGCTTATGCATGAGATAAAAGATTCGATAATGGCAGTGCGGCACATTATCTCTATCGTCTTTCACGCGTAGTGATTATATTGTGCATGCAAATCTTTTGTAGTACACCAACAACATTTAATCCTTTTAAACATGGTGTCATGAGCGGAATTGGGTAGCCCCACGGGACGGGCTAGGTGGGCTGGAACCGGTCGCGGCCCGCCCGCGAGGGGGGCCATAGCGCGGGGGGCGGGCGCCCGCCCGCGCCTCTTCACTTCCCCGTCTCCCCGACCGCCGTCTCCAAGTTAGGATTATCTTAGGCTTTTTGGTGTAAAAAGGAATATTTCAATTTTTAAGGAAGACCCTTATTAGGAAATAAGTAAATATTGATTGTAAAAGTTATTCCAATCATATAAGGAAACCTTATAAGAAGATTGCTTAAGATTCAAGTTCCACTAGCGGGCTATATAAGCAAAGGCTAATCTCTTTGGGGATAAGAAAGCAATAAAATTAGTCCCTATCTAGCTCTCTCCCTCAACCGCCGCCGCCTCCCAGGCCGCCGCCACGACGCCGGCCACGCCGCCGCGCTCCACCGCCGCGTCGCCGCCGCCGGCGCGCCACCGCCGCCGCCCGGGAGGCGCCGTCGCCCGAGACACTTCTTTGCTCCCTACGCCACCTTCTCCGCCTCACCGACCGTTGGAGACGGTCACAACCGGCCTAATCGAACCGGTCTGCGACACATGGTCGATCAATGGACGTGCATGCTTGGAGGTAGTGTTCCTGCAGTCCTAGCTGCTTCAGCAACAGTTCACTGAATATATCCTCGATCCACTGCAAATTTGAAACGAAGAAAGATCCCCGAACCAAGCCACGGGTCTTGTTGGCAGCGCAGCCTCAGCAACGTACGCTACCTTTTTTCTAACTTTCCCCGTGTTAGCTTACGAGCAAAGCAAGTTTAATTATGATCTTCGGACTCTGCTTAATTAAGCGCGCACAACAGGAGGAGCACGCATCTTATGCTCCGCACTTGTTTACGTAGTATTGCCAAAGTGCAGTGCAGTTCAGTGCCCCCAGCAGTTGTTCTCTTTGTCGACCGATCGACGATGCCTATCATCAGGCATTGTTGACCAGAGGGATATATACATATCGTCCGCACTGGCTCGTTTATCGTGTGAAGAAGACTGCATTGCCTCTGCCTCTGCCTGCAATAACATATTAACAGAGTGAACGGCATGGGTTAGGCATCATCAATCTCCGATCTGCTCTTGGCTTTTCTGCTGCTTTAGAAGATATTGTGCTGATCGATGAGCATCTGAAATATATATATATCCAATTCCTTTGTCGTGCAACACTACTGGAGAATCAGGAAATAAGGACGAGCAAAAGAATGTGCCTAGCCTAACTAGCTAGCCTAAAATATAGTTCTGACAAACTGATATATATCTTTCTTAGAAAATGTGCTACTATACATATACCTGCTAGTATAAAGCCTTTATTCACAATATATCTCAAGTGCATTTCAGATCATACATAGTTCTGAAAAATCTTCATATTTTCAAGAGGAACCATGCAGGGAGGTAGCCAGCTAGGTAGGTGTACATACTCACAGCACGAGATAATTGTGTTCCTTGACCTGTGTTTATTAGTTTCCTGGCAGTTGCATCTGCATATATACCTGTCAATATGTCATATTTTTTTTAATCAATCATTAACAAGAGACGTTCTAATCAATCATTAGCAAGAGACATTCAACAAGGCCATCTCTTATTTACTTCCCCATTTCATTTTTTTTAAATGGAACCAACCTAGGAGAAACTAGGAGGTTTGTTTCATTAAAAAAAAATGAGGCAGCGTAAATCCATTCCCGATTGGAGCACAACTATGAAGCCAACCACCTAGGCTATCGCCCCCTCTCCCCATTTCAATTTGTAAGAGTGGTTTTAGTTTTGTTCTCAGTCGTCAGACTTGTCTAGCTAACTTTGATCAAAGTAATATATATTAACTTCTATAATATATATGTCAAATAAATGTATGAAAGTAAATCGTGTTTGATGTTAGAGATGCCAGCGGTGCCTCTCTAAGAAAATGTCACTAATGCTGGAGCGGGCGTTAGTACTACATATAACAAAGCTTGGATCAAAGAAGGATAAGCCAAGATCTTGATTGGCCCTTGCTTTCCTCGTGCAATTCTTTAGAAGACATTGTTACCAGGCATCTGACTGGCTGATTAATTGCTTCAATAGCCAAGGGTGTCCTAGGAACAGGAAAAACAAGAGAAGTACGAGGCTGCCTAACTGGGCTGACAGATGCACTAACATTTAGTGAGCTTTTAGTAGGCAACAGTTCATGTGTACTCCGTACTCAGCTCATGGTATGTATAATGTATAGCACATATCTCAATTTCTTTGTAATTGAGATACCACAAGCAGAGTTTATTGACTTGTAGTGTTCCCTGGCAGTTCGCCAAGGCATATTTGGACAAGTATTCCATTTCCACTGATAAAAGGTGGAGTGGTGGCTGTAGCTTTGTCCTTAATCCATCGGATTTCATGTGACTGGTACCAACACCACTTTTTATTATAGTATATATATATACCCAAAATATAGTACTACTGTACTCCACAAGACAAGCTAGTTGCGCTTATACTAGTCAAACAAAATCAAGAAGGAATCAGGGCCGAGGATCTTGGCCCTTGGCGATCGTTATGGGGCCACGCATCATCATCGCATAGGCATAAGCATAATATTTTCCGTTCCAAGGATGGACGGAACGGAACGGATAGCCAGCGAAACATGTGTTTAGTAGCGCAGCATGTGACGCTAGCACAGCACAGCCAGCCTTTGCCTGCCAGTGGACGAACGAGTCCGCAACCGCAAGCAAGCTGTGCAGCAGTCCCCGTCCGTTTCCCGGCTGGCTGTCTGCCCCCTTTTCGTGCGGCCTGCTCCCTCCTGGCCTCAGCTTCCCCGCCGGCGACCAATCCGGCCGGTGACGGAGAACCCATGGCACCCATAATACTTGTTTACTAACGAGGATTAGTGTAGTACGACTGGTACTGTGGATGGATTAGTTTAGCTGCAATAATTGAGCGTAGAGTATTGTCTCTGCCTTTGTTTAGTTGGAGAGTTAACTAATCACGGGGGCCGGGCGGCCGCAGGGAGCTTGCGTTGGTAAAGCTACCAGCTTATTGGCTGGCGCGGGTTATTCTAATCTAATGCCCTAACCCTATAAAGCTTCCCTGCACTTGACCTGTGACCAGGATCCACGTTCTCTGACGAATTGGGATTACTTTTCGTTGGTTGTATTTGTATATATCCTCCTCACAGTTGTAACAAAACCGTCACGGTAACTTGCAAGGTGTGGTTCACCTGCCGCGGTAACTTTTTCTAAGTAACCCAGTTACTTATTACCCATATGCATGTGCAGGTGGGTGGGCCGTTGATCTCTTCACGCGATCAACGTGCACCGGTCCGTAGCACGTGGAGTACTCCTAGCACGAAAAATTGATAAGTGCCTGGGCTTGCCTTGCTAAAAAGAATAGAGTACGAATATTAATAACTGGTGCTACTATTGTAGTTGTAGTATAGTACTATAATCAGGATCAGGAAGCAGATGAGGATCGGAGGCAGCAACAACAAACCAACCGACCGCTGCCAAAACCAAACCTGAAGCCGTCGCGCTCGCTCTCGTTTTCTGCCCGGGAATCGATCGACACGAGGAAAGGAAACGCACGCGAAGCACCGCGAGAAACGCGAGGCCGTTGTCGTGGGGTCGGGTCGACAGGGACGCGGCCGCCCCTGCGCCCACTGTGCCACTATCCCTGTCCCCTCCGTTCACTGTCACCCGCGCCCTCGTATTCTCGACCACATTAATTGCTGCTAGAGACGGTTTTCCGTTGATTCATTCGTACGTAGTACTCCATTTTCTCTATCTTGTCGACCATTGCCTGTTTCTTTTTACAACTAAAATTGACCTTGAAGCACATATACGAGGAGTACTCTACGTAGGAGTACACCTAATAATAATAATTAAATTAAACAAAGCGTGCTTTGTTGGACTGTACTACTAAAATCACACACACACCGTTGAGTCGTTCACACACCACATGGCACCACATGGGGCGCATGGCACGCGCGCCCGTTCCCACGACCACGACACGGGGGGTTCTGGCTCGCCTCGCCTGGCTGTTGCTGTTGGGCGGGCGGGAAGCGTGAGAGAAAAGAGGCAGAGGCGGGCGGGCACGCTTCACGGCTGGCTGGACGGCTTTCTTGGTGGGGGACGCGGTAGGATGCCGGGTCGGCGAGGAACACGCTGGATGCGTCCTACTACTACTAGTCAGCTGCCTAGGCACCAGGCCTCGTCGCGCGGGCCTACTTGCCAGCGGGCACGGGTCGGCGCTCATTTGAGCCTGACGGCAGCGGACGACGACGCCTGCCGGCTGCCGCTGCCGGCCCTACGGCGTCGTCGAGCGCAGCGATGACAGGGGGCCACCACCGGCCACGCATGCTGCGCCGTCACTGTTACACACGGCTCGTCGTCGTTGTACTACACTCCGTACTCCGTGTACTGTAGGAGTGGAGTGGCAGCATACTGTAACAGGGGTAGTCGAGGAGTAGCCCCGGCCCCGGCTCCGGCCGAACACGAGGCCCCCGATCGCCCATGTGACTCCGGCAAGCGCCGGGGATCCCGGACGCCGACGGGACGACACGTAAAAGACAGGCCGGACGGGCGTGGCCCTCGTCTCGTCGGCCCCATTCGTCGGACGCAGGCAGGGACAGGGAGGTGACAGCACGAGACGGGGCGCCCGGCACGCCACGCCACGCTCGCCCCCGTACGGCCACGTACCACCACTACCACTACCACAGCGCTGGCCTGGCCCGGCCGGGCAGGAAAGATTCGCGCTCGCGCCGTGGGGGCACCAGCAGCAGCGCCGCGCGCGTACGACGAAGTGCGTGCGTGCATCGGTCCCGGTGGTGGGGGCGCCATCGGATCGGTCGGTCGGTCATCCGTAGCCGCTGCCAGCCACTCGCCCGTGAAAGCTTTTACTACGGAAAAGGACCGCGCGGGCGGGCGAGGCGAGGCGCCAACCTGTTCATCCCTCTCCCTCGAGCAAGTAGCCACCCCCCCACCACCACACCACCACACCCACCGCGCGCGCGCAGTCAGTCCACTGATCCATCCGCATCCCGCCCACCCGTCTCTCTCGGCGCCCTCACCTCCTCTGCCTCTGCCTCCTTGCCGCCGCGACCGCGACCGCCGCTCGCTGTCGAGGTCTCGTCTCGAGGAGTAGTATAGTCAAGTCCGAGGCTACCTGCCCAGGCTCAGACCTCCCCTCGCCCGCCCGCCTCAACGCAAGCCGCCTCGCCTCGCCTCGTCTCCTCCACGCCACACACGCTCGCTCATCCCCGCCTTCCCCTTTCCTTCCCTTCACCGGCGACCAACGGACGGATCCCACCACGCCCGCGGCGCCAGCGAGGCCCGTCGGCCTCCCGGAGCTCGGCACGCAGGTGGGGCCAGTGAGGTGTGCAGAGGGCCTGCTGGTCGTTCGTCGTCGGGGCAGATCCATGGAGCTCAGCCGCCCGCAGCGCGGATAGTACTGCACGCACGTCTGCACCAGTGGGTCGCGAGGCGCTGCCCACCTTGCTGCTGCTGGTGGTCTCGCTAGCCGTTTTTTTTAAGGCATCTGGTTTGGAAGACATGGCTGCGGCGATGGACGCGCCCAACTCTGCAGCGACGGCTGCTGGCTCAGGTTTGATTCCTGTCTCTAGCCTGAATTTCTCGTTCCTAACTATTGTCCTGTACTTGCAAGCTATATCTTCTAGTATGAATTTGCTGCGGTTTCGCTAAATTGGCTTGTGCGAAACTGAGGCACTGGGGGGCCTGGATAGGGTCGAGTTCGTTGGGTGGACGTGGACTTCAATAGTTGACTAATTTGTGTGGAAAACGTCGCAGAGTTCTCATAATTTCGGTTGGTATCCGTAAACGGAAATTTTAGGGGAACCAACAATTTTTCCGGCTTGCCAACTCTCGATGATTCGTTTAGATTTGTTGTCGACAGAGTGGTTTCATATTTTCACCACGTTTTTCTCCTTGTACTGTTGTAGAGGCATGTGTGTCACCAGTTTTCTCAAATGGGGAAAAGTCTGGATCAGGGACCTATTACGAATCTAGATCTGTTACTTTGATTTTTTAGTGACTGCTATACTGGATGCGGATGGGATATTTTCGATGTGTTACTGTCAACCGCCATTTGGAGTATGTAGCTAGTTTGGCACCAGTATTGTTGCCTCTCGAATGGGATATTTTCGATGCGGTGGATCTATGGGCTTTTGTTCAGCCTGCCACTTTTAGCACCTCTTCCTAATGGTTCAGATAGCTCAGGATTTGTAGTTATAAAATCGAACTATAAGTAAAATAGAGCAGACCAACTATTTCTAAATGTTCTGTATTTACTCTGATGACCCATTGATGCAAATTAATTGCTCTATTCTATTCTAAAAAAAAATTGCTCTATTCAGGAGGAATGCCTAGTGACGCCCTCTACCGGGAGCTGTGGCATGCGTGTGCCGGCCCGTTGGTCACAGTACCTAGACAAGGCGAGCGTGTCTATTACTTCCCCCAGGGCCATATGGAGCAGGTATTCACTGGTTTGATGAATCTTGTATTTTGTGGTGCCTCCGTGTGCACATGCATTTGGGGTTTCTGTTCCTCTAATTGCTCCTGATTTCTTTTGTAGCTTGAGGCGTCAACACACCAGCAGCTTGATCAGTACTTACCGATGTTTGATCTACCATCCAAGATCCTATGCAGTGTAGTCAACGTGGAACTACGGGTCAGTGTGTGTTTTAGAATCTGTCTTGTGCAACCTCCTTACATGTGTGTTTTGGGGGATTGGTTATTCTAGTTACTGAGCTGAGAAATCTTATAATTGTGCTCAATCTTTTGAACTTTGCAATTCAGGCCGAAGCTGATTCAGATGAAGTTTATGCTCAAATTATGTTGCAGCCAGAAGCTGATGTAAGTCTGCATAAATTTACTCATATTTAGTGTTGCTTTCATTCCTGTTTTTGGGTCGGTACTACTTCATTGACTTTTTACATAGTTACATGTACATACATTGATTTATTTTCCTAAATATGCTTGATCAGCAAAGCGAACTCACCAGCCTAGATCCTGAACCACAAGAACCTGAAAAAAGCACTGCACATTCCTTCTGCAAGACACTGACAGCTTCAGACACGAGCACCCATGGCGGTTTTTCTGTTCTTCGGAGACATGCTGAGGAATGTCTTCCTCAGCTGGTTAGCATCAAAAGCATTGTATGTCTCAAAGAGATTTCTTGACTAGCAGATATGTTACTGTGTGTAACATTTTGTAGGACATGTCTCAAAATCCACCTTGCCAAGAACTGGTTGCCAAAGATCTCCATGGAACGGAATGGCATTTTCGGCACATTTTTCGAGGTGATTTGCACTCTTCAGTATGCTTGAGAATTCCTTCTATTGAAAAACAGCCTTTCTTAATTTGTATTTATATTTCTAAATTTTGATGTAATCTGCTCTAGCGTTGCGTAAACACAGAAATATTCTGTAGTTCCATTTCCATTTTTTAGTCTCATGCCTTCCCATGTTTCTTTCAGGGCAACCCAAGAGGCATCTCCTTACCACTGGCTGGAGTGTCTTTGTTAGCTCAAAAAGATTGGTTGCTGGGGATGCATTTATCTTCATGAGGTACAATACCCTGACTCCCGGAGCATTATAGCTGGAGAGCTTGGTTCATTTTGCACCTGTCACCCAGCTTTTGGTTTAATTGGAGATTGTTGGAATCCGGGATGTTAAGGGAGGTGGGAGGCCGGTGGCGAGGCTGAGACGTCGTGCTCTCTCTGTGTGTGGAAAGTCAGGGTTGACATGGAGGGAGCGGGAGAGAATAGAGATTATTAAGTCTCCAGCTCATCTTTATTAACAATAGAGTCTAGGCTTTATAGCCAAATCCTATTGTCTAGGAGTCCGATGACCAGGACCAGCCCCAGGTTCTTAACCCTCTCAGCCACTGCAGTGGCCTAGTCCTCAGCCACTGCACGCTGTTGACCAGAGCTGAAGATTGAATAATCTCTTCACTCCCTCCCTGTCACCCCTGTCTTTCCACATGCACACACAGAGACAGCTCTGCGTCTCAGCCTTGCCACCGGCAACCGAAGCCCTGGCCCTCCCACCTCCTTTGGCTACAACCTACACGAGGATCTCTGATTCCAATGGGGGTGAACTTATATATTTTTGTACTCATTATGGATTACATTGTACTAATTATTGTTCTTCTGAATGGCAGAGGTGAAAATGGTGAGCTACGGGTTGGTGTAAGGAGGCTCATGAGACAAGTAAATAGCATGCCGTCATCTGTCATATCAAGCCACAGCATGCATCTTGGAGTCTTGGCAACAGCCTCCCATGCCATCTCCACTGGAACCCTCTTTTCTGTTTTCTACAAACCAAGGTTTGATATTTTTTTATTACTTGATCTATACATTTGACTGCAGTACACTTATTAATGGATGTGCAACTGTCCTGTGTATATTTGCTAATTTCACTGTTTCAAACTTAAGTCAGTTCTGTACTCTGCTTCAGTTGTAAACAAGCTTTTTGTTTGTACCTACTGCATCCATTGAGTGATGTCTTATCCCTTGCCCTTTTCGTTGCACCAAAGTTACCTACTATGGTTGTCCTAGCTAGCATTAATGCGTGCATGTTTTTTTTCCTTCATAATCTTGCCCGCTAAACTTTATGCTCTTTTTATGTTTTCCCAGAACTAGCCGATCTGATTTTATTGTGAGTGTAAACAAGTACCTTGAAGCTAAGAAGCAGAAAATATCTGTTGGAATGAGGTTTAAGATGAGATTTGAAGGTGATGATGCTCCTGAAAGAAGGTATGGTTTGGACTTGCTTTCATTTAAACATTTTATTTATGCTGGGAGCAAAAGTAACATTTATCTCTGATTACAGGTTCAGTGGAACCATTATTGGCACCGGCAGTTTGCCGGCAATGTCAAAATCTCTGTGGGCAGATTCTGACTGGAGATCTCTAAAGGTAATGACGATTTATTTTCTTTGTTAAGTTAGTAGTGTGCTATCTGCAAATTGTGCAGAGCGATTCATTATATTTAGTTTCTCTACTAAATGTTAATCTAAGCTGTAATTTTTACCAGGTTCAATGGGATGAACCGTCATCCATTCTTCGTCCAGATAGAATCTCACCATGGGAAGTGGAACCCTTGGATGCAGCTAATGCACAATCCCTCAACCTCCATTAAGGACTAAGCGCCCCCGACCCCCAGCTTCACCTTGTATGGTTTCAGAACTTCCTTCAGGTTTTGGTAAGGAGTCCCTTAATACTTGTTATGAAATATGGTTCATCTTTCAGAATGCTTAGTTCATGGATACAATAAGCATTCTTGGATATGAATATGCGGTGCTCTCCTACTGGATCTGAGTTCTTGTGGCATTCATGTTAGGACTGTGGAAATCCCCAACTGAATCATCTCGTACACTCTCATTTTCGGAACCTCAGCGGGCTCGAGAGTTATTTCCTTCAATTCCCACGTCAACCTTCTCATCTTCATCAAACGTCAGTTTCAATTCAAAGAATGAGCCGGCCATGCTAACCAGTCAGTTCTACTGGTCAGCAAGGGATACAAGAGCTGACTCCTGTGCTGCTAGCACCAACACAGTCATAGTTGAAAAGAAGCAAGAGCCAAGTTCTGGTGGCTGCAGATTGTTTGGAATTGATATATGCTCTGTTGAGGAAGAAGTATTACCTGTGGTTAGTGCTCCAGGTGTTGGTTATGAGCAGACTGCAAACCTGACATCTGTAGAGCTGAACTCGGATAAGCTCTCACAGCCATCTGATGTCAACAATTCTGATGCCCCAGCAGCTAGCAGTGAGCGTTCACCTCTTGAATCCCAAAGCCGGCAAGTGAGGAGCTGCACCAAGGTGATTTTATATTACAATAATTTTTTTCTCAATGTGTTTTGTTCTTGCTTGTGGTTCACTGGGTAACTGATTAATGTTGTGCAAACAGGTAATTATGCAAGGAATGGCAGTTGGAAGGGCTGTAGACCTAACAAAGCTTAGTGGCTACAGCGATCTTTGCCAGAAGTTGGAGGAGATGTTTGACATCCGGCGGGGAGCTAGGTTCCACACTCAAGAAATGGCGGGTCATTTTCACTGATGATGAGGATGACATGATGCTTGTTGGGGATGATCCTTGGGAGTAAGAACCCTTCATCTCTGTATCAATGAGTACTTTTTTTTTTCCATTATTAAAGTCCTAATCCCTGTGCATTGCATCTTTTCTTCAGTGAGTTTTGCAGAATGGTGAAAAGGATTTACATCTACACATATGAGGAGGCAAAGAAACTGACATCCAAGTCAAAGTTACCGGTTAGCAGTGACAGCAGCAAGTTGAGCACTGTAAACTCACTGTCTGAATGACTATCAACCAAGAATGCAGAGTGCTAACGTCCCTCTAATTTTGTTGTTTACAACCATTGATTATGGGGGTAAATGACCATCATTGCTCCTTGGGCTGAAGTTATGGTTGTCTTCAATTGCCTTGAGTTTTGGAGGCTCTTTGGACTGCCATGCCAGCATGAGCCCCTCCTGGAAGAGGCACTCTGGCATCTGCGTGCCATTTCCGATTTGTCTGACATTTGGTAGGTGTATCTATGGCTTATGTAGTGCCTTGCCTCCCCTTCTACTACTTAGCTACTAGTATTAATTAGGATTATATATATAATGGATGTATATAGTGGCCATTAAAATGTCCATCCCCTGTTATTGAGGGTTAGGGCATTTGTATGCATCAATTGTGGTTTCGTACTTGTTATCTTTAGCAGCAACAAAACTGAGAGTGTAGGTGGGAGATGTATGTTTCTTTCAGCAACAATCTTTGCGGAAGTGATATGTATAGTCTACTGTTTAATAATCAATCTTGTGTAAGTTGTGCTCCTAGCCTTGCATTCTTGCAATGTACAGTGGTGCTTTTCTGGTGCCGGCTGTTTTCTGGTGCCAGCTGTTTGCTAGAGCTAGAACCAACTAGTGTGCATTGTGCTCTGCGCTTTGTGGCCTCATCAGTCCAAATAAAGAAAGAGGCGCGTCGGTACTGACCCGGCTTCAGAATGCATCATATCAGACTCCACAACCATTTTGATGAGAAACGTCTGCTCTGTTCGGTTTATTCATGTGGCAGCTAGTTACGCGTCAGGTTCCACAACAATGGTTCAAACTTAGAACAGCTAGTTGTGTTTCTCTGTTTGGGTTCCTTGGTTCTCGTTGCGCATTAAATTAAACGAAACTAAATGCTCCATGGAAAGTTTGCATGAATTCTTTTTGCTTGAGCAACATCCTTACAACAGCCAAAACAGAATATCAATCAGTGGAGGCCCCATTTCAGCAGCTAACAGAACAGCTCACATTTTTTTTTTTTTTCACTATAATATCAGGACACCCCAACTTCATGTCAACTGGCAACGGGTGCGTGCTTACATATGTCTTAACACGCTTCCCTTAGCATCGGTACCATGCAGGGAAAAGAAAACAAAAATCAGGTAGTGGCCGCTGAAATCTAGCTTGTGAACGCTGATAAAGTTGATTTGGTGGAGGAAGGGGGAGGAACCGAGAGATCAAATTGTGTAATAAGGATGATATACAATCCAGATTATAACACTTATGGATTGTATATCACCTTTTCTGATGCTGATCATGACTACTGATGCTGATCATGACTAGGTACGTATGTTCAGTTCGTATGGAACAGACAGAATCTGAGTACGCTTACTGAGGAATCAGAGTACTTCCTCATAAATATTGCTTGAACATATTACCAAGCATCGCCCTTTAGGTTATCCATACATTGCAAGCTTCATAAATCTATCTTATACATATTACTCAAAAAAAAAAAAAAAAATCTATCTTATACATTCTCAGGCCCTAGTAATTTACTATAGAGATCACTCCCGGTGCCCTTAGAAGGGGCCCTCAGTAGCAAAGGCTATAATTAAGATATTCCTCAGCCACGGCACGAAGCAGAGAGGTATTATAAAGAAAGGCGCCATCACTGCCGTGTAGATAAAAGTTTCCCGCGAAGGTCCATCAATACTGAATTGTGGCAATACAACAAAATTTACAAACGTGGAGGTCACCGTTAGGGAATATATCGCCTGCAAGACATGAGCAGCCAAGGGCTCAAAAGAAGTAAGAAAAGTAAGGCTTTTGTAATAAAAACTTAGCATAAGTTGCAACATGTAACCAAGGCTTTTGTAAAAAAAAAAACTTTGCATAAGTTGCGACACATAACCGATGAATTAATGATGTATAATCACTGTTTCATTTTTATTCATCTAATCTATACCTACTAATAAAGGGAGAAAATTTCCGTCGTCCACCTAAAAATTTCGTGCAGCCTCACCAGCGTGGCTTTATTTATTAAGAGTCCGCTTCTACAGGATTCCTTGTCCGCTCGGCTGTTTCCAAAGGTTCAAAACGAATCAAAATAGAAAAGGAGCTTTAAATTGTGTAGAAAGACGTACAACAAGATGAGGATCCCAGCACCCACACGACACACGACCTATGGTACCCAACAACGAACCAAACCAAATCCAGATTTTAGATTGAGTCCAAAAAAAAATCACGTACGAAATAAAGGCCACCAAGCATACAAATAAATACTGCCTAGGTAGCGCGAGCGAGGTCCGCGTAGCAAAGAGACTTGTAAATAAAGTAGATCACAAATAGATATCGGTCAGTATAATCAAGCTGACCGACGGTCGTGGCGGGGACGAGGAGAGGCCGGCGTGGGTGAGGCTGGCGACAGCGCCATGCGACACTAGAAGATCTACGACGATAGCGCGAGCGAGGTCCCGAAGCTGGCGGGATGTGCAAGGAGACGCTGAAGCTGGGCAGCAGCAGCGAGCGAGGTGCTGAAGTAGAGCAGCAGCATCGGATGAAGAGAGGCACCACTTCCAGCACGGAACGACTTCCTCGCGACCAGCACGCTCCCCAGGCCAACGTCCCCGCTGCCGTGTTTTTTGCAATTTAGCCCTTTTTCGAAAGATTTTCTCAAATCCACCCTTTTAGTTTCCGTGTGCTATATGGACCCCTTGCTCGGCGCCACCAATCGCGGCGCCGAGGTATAACGTGTTGGCGCCACCGTCGACGGCGCCGAGCTTGACGGGCGCGATCGGGCGAAACAGACGGCGGCGGGCGATTAGCTCGGCGCCCACGGGAGACGGCGCCCGACCTCGGCGCCGCGGATCACGGCGCCCGACCCCCATACCACGTAAAAGCAGATACCCCTTCGTATGGCCGAAGCGTTCTTTCATTTGCAAGGAACTCTCTCGCGTTTCCTCTCCTCCCCACGCCGCCCTTGGTGTTGGATCGAGTTTTTTGCCGGTAAAACTTGGATTTGGTCCATACATCTTCATTTGCAAGGTAATCTCTATCCCTTGTCTATTTATAGCGCTTGATTTGATAGATTTCGGCCATATTTTGTAACCCTAGTTTTGACACTTTTAAAAAAAAAAATACGTTTGTATGTAATTGTAGGATGCCAAGGCGTGGCAAAGCTAAGAACGCTAGGTAAATTCTCGTCATCTTGTAGTTCTTATTTTATAGTTAGTATGCAAGAAATGTGAAACCCTAGCTTTTATGGTAGAATTGTAACCCTAGTTGTATTTTCTAGAGGTAGCTATGCTCGTTTCTTGGGAAGATCCCTATGTCCATAAGCCTCTCGGAGGGTGTTCCGTGCCCAATTGCTATTGTGGTGATCCTTGCAAATGCGAATGGAATGATGAAGAGGAGACATTTAGGCGGAGGTATTGGATGTGTGCCAATTTTCAATGGGAGCCTACTGAGCAACAGCGCCCTTGATCGGATGTTTGTGAGTATATAGCTTTTTTCCTTTTTCATTTGTGGTTATATATTTGTTCGAAACAATTTATTTGTTGCGAGACCCCTCCACCGCTTTGTGATTTTGAGCAAAGTGGATCGACCTTGAGATCGGTGAGCTTAACAAGGGTATCTGCGATGCCACAAGGAGTTCGTTGCGAGTGTCAACGGAGGCATGAGGTGAGGAAGAAGGAAGAGGCCGATGAGAAGGTGCGCAGGAGCAAGAGCAAAGGAGGAGAGCTGCTGCTCGGAGGAAGGAGAGGGAGAGGAAGCTCGAGAATGTGCGCCGTGCCAAGACTGAGTTGGCTAGAAAGGAGGCCCAAGATGTGGATGACGACGGTGACACTTCAAGATTAGACAAGCTCTTAGCCCTCGCTCAGGCTGACATGGCGCAAAACCCAGTCCTATGCAAATGTGGTGTTAAAGCTAATTGGGGCCTCACTCCCCTGGGGGTTTGGAATAGGCACCGGGTGGCCATATGGTGGATTATGATGAGGTTGGTTATTGTTTTTCAGGCAACGACATCAAACATAATTTTTTGTAACTAATGTGTATGTTTTTTCTTGAACAGGACACTAGGAAATGTTTGTGGGAGGAATTTGTTGGACGCGATGAGTTCCTGGACACCATCAGGGCGAAGCAGAAGATTGGGTGTGAGATGGGTGTTGGGAATGAGCTTGTCAACGAGTACATCGACGTCCGTAGAAGGGGAGCGGCGTCGACTTGCCATGGAGTTGCGTGTTACCCTCCCCACGGTTGCCTGATCAAACAAAGTTATTCCAATTTTCCGGAAGAAGCTAGAAGAGCAATATGCACTTAAGATGAAGAGTAAGGCACGGATGAGGCGTGAGAAGGACCCTCTTGTGAGCACTGTAATGAAGCGACTGTTAGACGCCCTAACACATGAGCAAACTGTGCACGATGACAATGATAGTGACTTTTGGCTCGAGGCTACACACGTAGCGGAAGAAGTTGAAAGGCAAAGGTGTAGAAGTTGGGACTAGTCACAACAATGAGGTGTTGGTGGAGGATTGGGAATCGGACGATGATTTGCTTCTTCGAGGCTATGTTTCCGGTTGAGGTCATGAGATGATTCGATGTTGAACTATTATGTTTATGTTAGTTGAACCATGTGTTGAACAATGTATTCATGTTTATGGTAGTTGAACCATGTGTTGAACAATGTATTGTTTCACTCGATATTAATCTTTAATAACCTCCTGATCAGTGCCAGATGTGAAATGGTACGCCACCACTTTTTATTGGACAATATTTTGGACTCACTAGAAAGAATCGAAGTAGTACTAAAACTAAATGGTACGCCACGACTTTTTTTTTTGGCATTTGCATGAAAACAGGGGTACAACACAACATGTGAAATGGCATGTGAGAACCTATACCAAACAAGGGTATAGAGGATCAGGACTAAACACTACATGCCTTAGGTAATTAAAGCAACACTCAAGCAGACGAAATGGCGTGTCAGAACTCGTACCAAACTAGGGTACAACAGTTCCAAGCTAACCCTAACACGCCTTAGGTAATTTTAAAGAAACAACAATCATCCATAGGTGACCATAGAAAGAACTCTGCCTAGTAATGTGGCCACATAGCGTCTTTGGGTCGCGCCTTCTCCATAGTAAGCATCATGTGACGGTCTTTGGTGGAGGTGGCGGTGGTGGCGGTGGCCCATTGTTCTTGTGACAAGGGCACAAGCGGATGACGAATCGGTGCATGGTTCATCTTGTGAGTTCTCACCATTGTAGTCTTCCTCCTCTTGGTCGTCTGTTCTTCCGATGACGTGCCTCCATTTCGAGATCAATGATTCTTTCTTGCAACCACCGGATGTATTCGATGTGGTGGAAGTGGCCGAGGATCGATCCACCTAGTGAAGCCGCGAGTGGTCGGGTGCCCTTGAACTCGAAATAAGTGTAAGCATGTTAGAGATTGCTTAAGTGAGGATCCAGTATGCAATGATGATAAGTAATAGCACTTACATAAGCGTTTGGGCATTTCGAGAAACGGCGACCTCCTTCCGTCCCCATCGTCATCATCTCGCACCAAACAATCCATACCATGCATACATTTTGGCGGATCTTCCCTACGTTTGTCATAGGTCTTGAGAGGGTTCTCTCGATTGAAATCTCCCCTATTTTGGTCACGCCAACGATCTGGGTCGGGTTCATCAAACTCTTTAGGACCAACACCTCCCCCCCACACATCTGGATCTACTTCCCACGGGCTTGCATTTCCCTTCTTCACCCCCTTCCCTCTCCCACCCGAAGAACCTCCAGACATTTCTACTAGTTTGTTTCTTCGTATGCACTGAATGGAGTTGGTAGTATATATAGACCGAGAGGCGTCACTAGCGGTGCATTGTTCCGTTGGGGTACTATAGTAGTTTGGACCCATGCATTTTTTTAAAAAAAAACTAGCCCTGAAAAGCTAGACGATGGATTTGATGACTCACTGTAAAAGGAGCCTAGTTTTCTGAAAAGGCTAGTGTATGATCACTTCATGTAGGACTGAAAAGCCTACCCCGATCACTTCACCGAAAAGCCTACCATGAAAAGTCGAGGCGATGGTTTCGTATTCGGTGCATTTTTGCTATTTCGTACTTGAGTGATGGCAACCACGAAAAGCCTAGGCGATGGATTTGATTCATCACTGAAAAGCCTACACGATGGATTTGATCACTCACTGAAACTAGAAACTTGTGCGGGCATATGAACACTTTAATTTGTGAGATGTAAACTTCATACGACGGCGCGTTGGTATGTAGATGAGAGCGAGAGACCCTTTTTTACTAGAGAGTGAGAGACCCCGTGGTCGTGTGAATGTGTATTTTTACTAGAGAGTTGGTATGTTGCAATAGTTTTTGTACAACACTTCTCTAAAATTTTGGATATATATGTACCAAAAAGTTAGATATGATTGTGACAACTAAGGAAAAGAAGCCTAAACTATTTAAATTCCTTCCTAATAGCCTAAACTATTTAAATTCCTTCCTAATAGCCTAAACTCTAAAATTCTTCTAGTTTTATTTTTCTCGATTTACCTAAATAATTTCTATATTTATCATACCATCCGTAATTACATAAATAAATTTTGGAATATAGAACTTGTGCCGACCATCTATTGTAAAAAAAAAAGATTCGCATACAAATTTCGCGAGAGTTTCCCTGTTTTTTCAACATTACACAATCACAACACATATATTAACATGATCCATAGATATAATGGTTCCATAGGAACATCGAAGCGGAAACAAGTCCATGCAAATATAGAAGTCAATACAGTTCAACAAAAGTCCATAATAATAAACTAGAGAGTCCATTACGAGAAGTCAATATAGCTCAACATTAGTCCATCCATCTACCTCCTCCGAGAGGCTTAACCTTACCCTTGCCACCAAGAGCGTGGGTGCCGTGGGAGTGTACTTATGCGGTGCATGACGCGGGCGTGGTCCAAGTGGCTATGAAGGTCTGTGTCAAAGGGGCATCTTCTAGGCTGCGACATTCCAATCTCCTCATGTCCACTTGTGCACATCTTGACCCGGTGAGAAGTAAGTGTCCGATGCGCCATGGGAGGAGCTTGCCCCCCGCAGAGTGCCTATTTTACATGAGTACGGCCACTATAATTGTATGTATACAATCAAGACAAAGGACTATTCTAACCTGTGCCCCCGAAGTGTTGAAGTTGCCTCCTCGTTGGACTTCTTCTTCCATTGTCCCGCTACCCAAAGACCCCAACGAAGAGTCGCGCACGGCGCAACCGTTTTGCTAGCCTCTATGGAGCATAGATAATATTAGTTAGTTAGAACTAAAACTTTTTCGCCTAAATGTATGGCAACTACGATTTATGAAAACCTACTCCAAGGAAGTTGTCAACGCTGGCCTCGTCTCCCCTTGTCCTTCTAAACTCTTCAATTTCCAAGACAGATTGCCTAAGCGTGTTGCCCCCGCAAAAAGAGGCACAAACTTTCAATTATGATGCAATTTACACACAATATCAACAAAGCTCTACAAAGGAAGGCATATTGTTACCACTCGGTGCAAAGACAGTGCGGCCCGCACGGTTGTGCCCTCTTTGTGCCGCCAAGTCGTAGGTTGTGTTTTCGTCACCCGATGAAGCAATGTCGGCATAGTCGTCATTGGTCCTTTGGGTCTTCAACCTCGTTCTAGTGACGCCTCGGTACCAAGCAAGGTAAGCCACGTAACTTCGGCATCGGAGTGCGGCTCATCGTTGTCACTAACATTGTCATCGGCTTGTTCCCACGATTCAATGTGAGCTTTTATGCGAGAACATCGAACTCTACGGTCTTCTTACGTTTTCGGCGATCAATCCTGAAATTTAATTGTTAATTCTCACATCCACATTAACCTTACAATTTTATTGTACAAACGCGACATGTACGAGACACTTACTTGTGCAGGTCCCGCGACGTCGTGATCCGTCGAAGCGGCCACTCCGACGCATAAGCCAAAGCGCCGTGCAACTCGTGGGGGAGGTGAAACTCGAACAGCCCGAAGCAAATCAGCGGGCACCTCATCCCGTCTGAGATGTTCGATCCCGGAAACAAATGCTACTAATTTGAACATCCGTGACTTTTCGGGAATTATACGGTACGCCAAGTTACCTAAATGAGAGACTTAAAACGTTAGTTCGAATGAATAGCAAATAAAACAATCAATAGGGCACAAAGAAGGTATTAGCTTACCATAGAAGCGATAAGATTGTCAAGCTCGTTCTTTTGTACTCGAGGTATGCGACCGGGAGTCACATTGGGCACATGTGCTTGGTCCCAAAGGTGTGCAACATTGGGTCGAAGTCGAGGGTCGTTCCCCGCGAACCACTCACGAGGGTTCTCCACAGCCTATGGGCCGACCAAGCGGTAGACGACTCCACATCCTGGTTTGGAGAAGGTACACACACCCTCCTATGTTGGGAGAATTGGAAGTGCGACGACATGCCTCACGAGAGGTTGCGGTAGAGAAATGCAAGCACAGCCGATCCCCGGTTTGTAAAATCCCGCCAACTCCCAATCGGTGAGCAAGGGGATGAACATCCAAGAGGCGGAGTCTCTGTAGCGTCCGGGAACAAGACGCACCCAAACAAGTGCATGACCCACGCCTGCGGTAGTAGGTCACAACGGCCCGCGTCGCCGCAATGTAGGACAATTGGCAAAGCTTTGCCTTAGCCAAGTAAGAGGCACCCACGAGCTTCGACGCCTAGTAAGCTCCTCGTCATTGGTCTCCCAAGAAAGGACTCCACTCTTTGTTTCCAACCTTCCGATCCAGCTGTTTGCCGGTTCTGACTTGGCCACTAACACCGAGGCCAAGGAACTTCGTGCGGCCCTCAAGCGTAATCGTCATCTCACCACAAGGTAGGTGGAAACTATGAGTTTCCGACCGCCACCTACATAAAACAAACAACATTGTTAGGTCACCAAATGTAGAGTAAACCCAAAAACCTCGATGGAAGTGCATATTTTTGTCAACCAAAGCTGAAATCGCCACGGGATTTTATGTCAGGAATCCCACGGGCGAACCGGATGCGCCACGACATCTAGGCCCGCCTTCTTCAAGAGAGGCGTGTACTGTCGTCGTACCGCATCGGCTCGGACTTGTCATGGATTCGAGGGCGAAGGAGGGGTAGAACACGCAAACATTTCAAAAAAATTTATTAGTACTTGTTAGATGCACAAAAAAATGTTGTTTGCGTAAAAACAATTAGTACTGAGACCTCCCCCTCCGCGGTCCGTCGTCCTCGGTGGTTCTCCTCGTAGTACTCCTCCGGAAGGGCGTGTCTCGGCTCCATCCCGCAAGAAAAAGAAAACATAAGTTATACGCTTCACATTTACGAAATCAAATAATATATTATTTACTCAATCTACTTAAGCGGACCACGACTAGGCCGCCAACGGCAAGTGCGTGTGTTGTGGCCGATGCGTCGCACTTGCCACACTCATACTTTGCTCGGGTCGATAAGGAAAGGCGTTGTTGGCCACGCCTTGTTTTTCGGGAATCGATCCATGACCATCTTATGTCTAATCCTCTTTCTCGAACCACGCTTTGTCCATCGGCGGGTTTCATCCGCAATATATTTAGGCCCAAAGATATGGAGGCCACTCCGTTGGGTCTCGAAAAGGCACGAACCGTGGACTCCATGTGAGCACAAGCTTGTCCACACTGTATTCGGCGGGTATCCTGTTCTCAAAACCGTAGTTGCGGTATCTAGCTGCTGCCACGTAATGAGAACATACAAAGTGATACCGCCTTGGCTTACCACAAGTACATGTGAAAGCCACGGAGATCCACAACATGTTTCCTAGTCTCTCTAGTCTCACCATCACCGTAGTACCACCTATGTGCTTTACCTCGCAAATGCCTCTATCTAGGTCAAAGCATACAACATCATGTGTCTCGGCCCTCGCCTTTGCTTTCTCCGGTGCATATTTGGTTTTTCGCCCATCTTCTATCTTGTGACCTCAAATGCATTGCATTAGCATATCTATCATTGAACCATGCCACAAGTTTATAAAATGTGAACTCAACTATTGCATTGACAGGCATACCACGTATTCCCTTAAGCAACTTGTTGAATGACTCTGCCATGTTACTACATTGAAACTCCCACCTCCATCCGCCCATATCATGTGCTCTTGTCCACTTCTCGAGATTCTCTCATCAACCCCGCCAACCACTTTGTCTACCTTCGGCATTTGTAGCGTTTTGAGCTGCTCTAATTTGATCCAAAAATACCGTCCTCAAGCATGCGAGCAGCCTCCCGCAATAGGTCAAAGTTATCCTTCACACCATCCTTACGAAGTAGATTCCGGCAAGGTGCCGAGTACACCACACCTGTGGTGCAACGGGGGAAAACCCTCTATCTCCTCCCGCACAGCATTTAGAATGCCCTGGTGTCTATCAGATATGACACCAACCTCTCGTCCAGGACCAACAACATGTATCCGGACAAGTCGCAAGAACCAACCCCAACTGTCATTGTTTTCCCTCTCAACCAACGCAAATGCCAAAGGAACAAGCTTGTTGTTTGCGTCACAAGAGATGGCAATCGAAGAGTGCCCATGTACTTGCCAACCAAGAATGTCCCATCAATGGAAAACAAAGGGCGGCAATGCCTAAAGGCCTCCACGCGACCGAGGAAAACACCGTAACGCATTTAAAAAAAAAATACCTGTCGACCATTCATCGTGACGTTCGGTTTTGGGATATACTCATAATGCATGCCTGGATTTACTGCCTTGATTGCATTGAAAAGTTCTGGCAGTTTCTCATACGCATCCTCCCAACTGCCATAAATCATCTTCCACGCCCGCTGCTTAGCCCTCCAAGCTTTCCCATACTTTATTTTGTAACCTTTGAATGCGAGCTTAACACCCTCCATAATTGCGCTCACCTTCATGTTGGGTTCTGATTTCAATAAGTCTAGGAGCTTTGTTGCAATAAGGGTAGATGTCAATTGCCGATGCTTTGTGCTGAGGTCATGATTACCACAAGTGTGAGGCCCAACGACTTTGGTAATCTTCCAGTGACCAGATACCTTTTGCTTCCTTGCACAAACCCTCCATGGACAACGTTCCTTGTTGCAAACAACTGTGTAACGCCGCTCTATATATGAATGTAACACCCTGAAAGGCCTATAGCGGACAACAACATAATGCTGCAACCACGTCTTCAATTCAACTAAGTCCTTGAAAACAGTCCCCTTTACAATTCTCATGCTAGGACCAACCTCTGGGGCTTCGAGGAGCTCATCATCCCGTCCTTCTGCAAAAGCCATATCAGAAAGTGACAGATCACTGAACTCTCCCACTCTTGGGTCCCGACCTGGGAAAATACGCCTGAGTATCTCTACATCACTCTCCGTCAACTCTCCCACAGGCGATCATCATCGAATCAAGGGCCATCCATTGTCTCATACGGCTGCTTTCGTCGGGCTCAACTTCATTGGAGGCCCGGAATGCCTCTTCACATGCCGCATTTGAACCAACGGGGAGGCAAAACTACATTATCGGTGTGGTCTCCTACAAGCATAGATATAAGGAAAGAATTAGAACTAACGGAAGAATAGAAGCATGAACAAAATGAAAGATGAGGATTAGGCTCTTACTAATAGGATTATTTTCACTCGAAGGGATCATCTGTGGAAGATTTGCTGGCAAATCTCCTGTTCGACAAGTGTCTCCTGCTGAACTTCCAACGTGCATCACATTAGGTGCAGATTGAGCATCGGGGACCAAAGGAGGAACCTCTGCATCCACAGCATGACCTTGCACAGGTGGGACAAAGTGTGCCTCCGCCTCCATCACCCGACGTCACGACCACATCCGGACATTGCAACTGGCTCTTCATAGCTACCCTCAAATACTTCTCCCACTGATCCGCACAACCAATTGGAATCAATCTTCTCGAATATATTGGGAGGGGGAACCAATATGAAGAACACCCTCAATTTCAATGCCACCAAGACGGTGCACCTCCTCTCGAGCCTTTTCAACTAACTCACTAAATGATGGTCTTTTCGTCAAATAGCACAGCACACATTGCATCTCAACAAACTCAACATATCCATAGCGATCCTTTTCCCTTTGTGCCTCCATGATATATGGTAACTATGTTGTCCATCTAGTTCATACACAAATTGATAAGTTACTAACCGCAACTAATAATATGTTCCTAACTATGTTCTTCCTAACTAATAACTAATACTATGTTTCTAACTATGTTGTTCCTAACTATTTACTAAAATTGTTCCTAACTAAATACGAATATATCCATAACCTCTAGTCAAAAATATAAGCTATGCATCTATAATTGAAACCGAAATTGACTTGAGGAAGAGAGGGAGCAAGGTACCTTGAGGAAGATTGGGAGCGAAGGAGGAGGGAGGACGGGCGCCGCGGAGGCCCACGTACCCGCCGGAAAAGGGGCCGGTGGGTCGGGGCCTGGCCCCGCCAGCGGGCGGACCATGGCGCTGCCGAGCTTTACCGCGCGGGCGGCGGGAGCGGGCGGCGGGGCGGGAGGGCGAGGTCCGGGGCCGGGAGGGCGCGGCGCTGAAGCGGGGCGTCGGCCGGCAGCCGGGCGGGCGGGTGTGGAGCGGCGGGCGGCGTTGAAGCCGGCGGCAGCTGCGCTTAACGTCGGACCGAAGCCGGCGACGGGAGAAAGGAAAGAGAGTAAGAAAAGAGAGAAGGAAAATGAGCGGGCCCGTATGTCATATGGGGTCGGGCGCGCGGGCGCCTTCCGCTGCGTCGTCTGCGGCGCCGAGGTCGGCGCCGCGTCGATCCGTGGCGCCGAGGTCGGCGGCCAGCGCCTCGTGGCGCCGGAAGCTAATTCCGCCGCCGTCTATTTCGCCCGACAAGGCCGTCAAGCTCGGCGCCGTCGCCGGCGGTGGCGCCAACACGTTATACCGGCGCCGCGATTGATGATGGCGCCGAGCGGGGTCCATATAACACACACGGAAACTAAAAAGGATGGATTTGAGAAAATCTTTTCAAAAAGGGCTAAATTGCAAAAAACACGGTCCCCGCTGCCGGCACTAGCCTCCGAGGTTGCCGTACCCGCAGCCGTTGCGCTTGCCCCATGGACGGTGTCCCCAACTCTTTGTGGCCGACGGCTCCCTAGTGCTCGCACAACTCCTTGAGAAGAGGAGAGAGAGTGGGAAAGGAACAGATCATGGTTCGGCGGCGCGTCACTATTCGTGCAGGGAAGTGAGCGTTCTCTTAGCGGTGGCCGGAATCACGAGTGTCCTCGAGTATTCAATACAGTTGCACGCGTGGAGCCTTGGTACGGAGCCTGATTCACGATTATAATACATAATACAAATCTCCGAATCACAAGTCAATGTAAATCTAAAAAAACAGTAGTTTGGCGGCACAAGAAAACACATAATGAAATACCAGTTTTCCATTCAGCTAAATAGGAAAAACTGATATATCTCTCTTCAATTAAGCATGTTTTTGTGCATTTTTCATAATAATTTGATAGCTCTTTCCTGTGGTAACGCACAGGCATGTTTTGCTAGTAAAATAAAAATACGCCGAAACTCTTGTCAGTCTTTCTAAAAAAATAACCAATGAATTAATGATTGGCTAGTGTGTGTGAGAGATTATACAGACACTGTATATATGTGGAAGCCAACAATCAAGTGTACCACGAAATATAACAGAGGGATCAACACACTTACGAAGAGGCCTGTGCAGAGTTTGGCCATCTGAGGGTCAACGACGGATTCTGGCACATCCTGTGTCGCGGTCGTCGTCGCCATCTTCACCTTGGCGCTGTTGCCCATCCCTCGTCGCGCTCGTCGCAAACTTGCAACCTCTGTCTAAAAAATCGCGCAAACCGCAGCCTCCAATCTAAACCCAAAGATTCTCTCGAATCATCGATCGAAAACTGTAGAGGACGTTTGCGGCGCTCGCGAATATATGTTCGTGAGAAGTGCCTTTGACGGCGGAACAAAGGACGGACACGGACACTAGAGGAGAGTCCTTCGGTTTTGGTTCTTTTCCACGTACAGCCGCAAGACTTTCTACGATACCTGCGACTCAGGCTCGGTTGCGTACTGAACTCTAGTCTTGTCCCTCGCCCTGAACATGGTTCCGGTTGCAATCGATGCTGCTGCTATCGGCACGCCCATCGCCCATCCGTCTCTTCGTGCCGGGTCCGTCCACGGCCAGCTGCCGTGGAGCGTCCACTTCGACGGCGGTTCCGCGCGGCATTTGAGCCGTTCCTCAACACCTGCACGACGCTCACCGCCGCCGCGGTCCACGCCCGTGGACCACCGCTCCCCACGGCGCCATCTTGCGGGGGCGCCCGCACGCCATCGCCGGCAGGGTGGTGTTCGTGATGGGCAGGCACAAACAGGGACGGCATCGCGTTCTGTGCCGCCATCATGGACCTACCATGTCTTTTTGGCCCCACCGTCGGCCAGCTGCTCAGTGCTGACACTGGTTGAAGCACCGAAATAACAGTGGTGGAGCTGGTGGGAATCTAAGGGGCTGTTTGGTTTGGTACGTCGCCTCGCCGAGCAGCATCTGTGGCGGCCACAGGCTGTGGCGGTCGATTTGACCGCCACAACTCGCCCACGGCTACTCCCAGCAACAGATGGAAACGACAAATGTGGCAGGCAGAAAGGACAAGCATGGCGGCCTCAGCTGTGACACGAACCAAACGGCAGCCAAGATTCCGTGGGCCGAAACCGAGGCGAGGCGAGTGGAGGCGCCATCCAAACAGGCTCTTTTTTTTTTTTTTTTTTTTTTTTTTTTTTTTTTGGAATCTACACCTAGAGCCACTCTGTGATGGGCCTCGCTGATAGCAGTGTTTTTATTGGGCTGGGCACCAATTCTTAAAGAGGATAGGTGGATTTTTGAGCCACGCCTGGGGCCACAGCCCAAGTGTCCCTAGGCCCATATCCGCCACTGCAAAATCATGGTTTGTTCATAGGACCAAATAAAATTATTGACATTTTGATTAGTTAATATGAATTTCGATCGGGAGAATGAGGATATCCTATCACGATACATCTATTATACCTCCTACTAGGACATAATAGTCTAAATAAATCTGAGTCCATCATTTTAATAAAAAGCAAAACGAGTAACTAAAGGTAAAAAAGAAATAATCAGCAAAATTATTAGTTTTAGATGAAAATTATGTCAATGTTAGTGTCCATGTACCTAGTTACGGGAATGAAGTTTGATTTGACATGCACGGCATATCACCTTCACATAATTTAAGTTTTAGAAAATTATATTACTATGATTAGCCATACACGTGCAGTGCAAAAGTTTATTTCTATCTAAGACTCTGTCTGGTTTTGTAGTCCTAGGACTTTTTTTAGTCCTAGGAACTTTGAAACAAAAAGACTCTCTACGAGCTTTTAGGGACTTTTATTGAAAGTACCAAAAAACAATCCTGATGTTTGGTTTCATACGGACTAAAAGAAAAAAAAATTTAGTCTCATAAAAGGTCCCTGTAACCAAACATGGTCTAAATTTACTCAACTAATTTTATTTTTCTTTTCCACTCAGGATAACCCATTTCATTACGTAACGGAAATACACAACAGTTTGTAAATGATACAAGGCAGCAAAAGAAAGAGCATCAACTAATTTTACTTGCTGAACTATTTTGTCTAGAATTGTTGTCGATGACCTGTTTGTACTATCTGTACGGAGCACCGATTTGATCACGAGTTAAGATCTATATACAAGCATGTCTCATTTCTTGTTTTGATTAGATTTAATCTAGTTAACATGTTTCTTGTATCTGCATTTCAAACCGTAACATACATGGTTATTAAAATATCACTTTCTCAACAACTTGGATGTTTCAATTTCGTATACCAAAAAAAACGTTGCAATGATGATTAATGTTGGGGATAGTCACGTATGTCACGTTAAAAACATTGCAACTAAGAATGGGATTGGACCAGTCAAAGATCACTTTAAAGAAATGTTACGACTAGACTCTATGCTAGGATCATTCGTCATGCATGTTCCATACTTCCATGTTAGATATAATTGCAAGATGGGTTACCTACGACGAGGATGATGTCCAACAGGGCAGCCCTCTAGCGACGATGCTCCAGTGACTATAGTTCTCCTCGCGGGAGTCCTGCCTAAACCTCTGAGGACGACATCTTCAAGGATGCCTTCAATGCCTCAAAGTGGTTGAAAGACGACAACGTTGACTCCGACAATGGCTACGATAGTTGGCGGCGGTTTTAATGGCGACGCTGAGGCCGATGAGGAAGACACCACCTACGATACCATGACGACGATGCCACAAGGCTCCTCCCAAGTAACCGAGGAAGGATGATCCTCGCTTTGATAGCGATGATTCTACTAAGATTAAGTACTCCCTCCGGGTTGGTATTAGAAGTCGTTTTAGATAAGGTTTGGGTCAAATATCGGGAATATAAATCATCAATAACTTTTATGTTGTTGAGTTTATATATATATATAAATTCTATGAGTATATTCGTCTTAAAAAGTACTTCGATAAAAGTATACATAAATCGCATCTTCATAAATATTTTTATAATAATAAGAGGTTAAAGTTGTGTTTTGGAGACCGTATCGCTGTCGATACCATCTGGAGGGAGTAGTTTTGATTTTTTTTTGTTTATTAGTTTAGGTCTATAAATTATCACAGTACGAAATGTACTCAATATGTATCTCTATTTTAATGAATGACTAACGTAAAATTCAATTGATCGATCCTACAATTTTGATAACTAATGAATGATGAATGATGAATGATGAATGATGGAGGAGTATGCTTTTATTTAGTGTGTTTGCAACTTAGTTGTTCAACCGCTAACCACCGTCATATACAAGTTTACATTAGCGTGACAATGGTTTGCTTAATATTAACACTAATAAACTTACGCTAGACAATCCATTCTTCTTGCAAATAAATCTCGATCGCCTATTTCACAGAGACCTACAATAGTCCAACCCTTTCTCCAACTTCGTGCTGCCCACGGCGGCGGTTCCTCCCACAAGAAAAACCCACTACAAAGCACATAGTTTTGTGCCGCCTTCGTTAAATTCCAGCATAAGTGGAAGTTTCTTAGCTTCTACACCAGTTGCCTTGCCTCTTGGACCATACATTGTTGCTCGTTGCATGCACCCATGAAGGTTCGACGGTTTTGGTTCCCCCTTTGTTTGTATTTTATTCCACTTGATTTGGGCAGTTAGGGCTACAATTAAGCTGAGCGCAACAGATGATAACTCCTTTCTAGTTATGGTAAACATAGTTTCGTTCATATTATGAAATTCTTGTTTATGACATATGTCACCATGGAAGAAGTGTCTACCATGAGAGCAACCTTGCCTTTTGGCAGCATGGGGTACTACTAGGAGCCCAATAATTACTGTTTGCTACTTGGGGTTGTTGTATTCACCAAAAGCGAGGATTGTTTGTTCAAGCTACTGTTCATCATTCTTGGACCACAAGTTTCACAAGAATTGTTCAAGTCCTTCTTTGTGGAGAATTTTTTGTGCTTTGCAGGTGGACCAAGATGATGTCATGTTTAGTCCAATTCATTAGCAAATACCAATGTGTCCCACATTTCATGAATTTGGGACAAATGTTAGCGAAGTTTGTACGTACTAGCACTATGCGCTGATGCCTCTGGATTTGTATGTGTGAGTACCGAATCATGTTTGAATTATTATTTTGCTTGAAGTATTAACTACTTCAATGCCCCGTGAGACAGTTATATGTGTGTTGGAATTCATTGCGCACCACGTGTACACCTCTTTGTTAGCACAACCAACCAAAAACAGACCGGCGTTCTTCTTGGCAAGAGAGTGAGGATTTTTGAGGAATCAAGGCGTGTTAGCGGGAATAACAAAGCATGAACAAAGCATGAATAAAAGACCGAGGCGATCTCGCTACTCGAGAGTGTAGAAGATTGAACGCAGAGTGCTTGATGGTTAGATCTAGCTCCAACTCCTCTCCATGGTCCGCAGTATCCGAGGGTAGCACCACAAGAAGAACCTCGTCTTCATCCAATAGACCACCCATCCCATACCGTGACAGTACCTTTGCATACCAACCTTTTTTTCAAATAGACCACTAAGGCTTAGAGGGTGGATAATTTTGTCCATCTTGATGTTACACAGCATATCAAGTCTTCTCTCTCTTGGATGGCCCAACTAATTAACTCATCCACCTAACAAGACAAGCCTTGTCTACCGCTTATGGGTGAATGTTTGAAGTTTTAACTAGTCACATCTAACGAAGAGTTTAATCCATGCAAGAGATCAAGCCACTTCAGATTATTATTAAGGATAAAGCAAAGACAAAAGTGCCCTATGTTAATCTTGTAAAAATTGAATTCTTGTACATAGAAGTTGACTGAAGTCGATGTAAGAGATCAATCAACTAAAGATTAATATTGATGATAAATCAAAGACAAAAATTCGTATATTATTCTTGTATAAATTTAAGTCTTATACATGGAAGTCGGTTACACTAGAATGGTGAACATACACATCAATGTTGACATGACACCAACCACCCAGACTGACTCTCCTAATTTCAGTATGTTTAGGACATCGCCGATCACCGTTGAAAGCCCAGACTGACTCTCCTGATTTCAGGATGTTTAGGACATCGCCGATCACTGTTGAAAGCAGCAGTTTCCCTAGGATAAATCCACACATCATTAACAAGAAGACAAGAACACAAAAAGAAAGAGGTCAAAGAGAAACACTATGGGAGCTCGGGTCAAAGCCCTTATTACACTCGACCCCACTAGCCGAGCTTGGCCATCTTCGTAAAACTATAATTTTTATGACTTTTTCAACGTTTTTCACAAATGTGAAATAGCTGGGATTTGAACTCAAGGCCTAGCATTGAGCACTCCCCTCTACCACTATACTACTTGTTTATTTGTGCATTGGATTGGTTTTAGTAATTCAAATATTGTATTGACCCAAGTGTAAAGTGTTTATTTGAGGCTCTAAACGAATTCAAATCAAAAAGTTGTCAACTACAAAGTTTCATAACATTTTGAGATCTACAATTTTTATTTAGGAAGTTTTTCCATGCGAAGTCATTTGCAAAATTTGAATTTCAAATTTGAGAGATTCATAGGTAATTTTGCATGATAATATAAATTCAAATCAAAGCATGGTCAACTACAAAGATTAATAACTATTTGAGATCTCCACTTTTCATGTAGGAAGTTTTTTTCCATCCGAGGTCATTTGAAAAGTCACTCGGCAAAGACCCTCTTTGCCGAGTGCCATTTTGGCGCTTCGGTAAAGCCCGTTTTCAAATCAGTTTTTGAGGCCATATATAGATTCAAATAAAAAAGTTGTCAACTACAAAGTTTTATAACTTTTCGAGATCTACACTTTTCATTTAGATAGTTTTTTACATTCAAGGTAGTTTGAAAAAATCAATTTCAAATTTTAAAGACTCAAACGTAGTTTTGCATGATAAAATGAAATCAAATAAAAAAAAGTTTTCTACTACAGAGAGGTTTATATGTTTTTGAGATCTACAAAGTTTACTTTGGCCATTTATTTATTTAACAAAGTGTTAGTAACATTGTTCATAAATCTTACTAATTTCTCTTCTAGCTCTAGGAAACTATGAGAGGATATGAGAGAGATGTAGGTTTTGTGAACAACGTTACTAACGCATTGAAATGACCAAAATAAATTTTGTAGATCTTGAGAAGTTATGAAACTTTGTAGTTGAAAACTTTTTTATATGAACTCGCTTAGGGCCTAAAAACTAATTTTGAAAAACTCGCTTTGTCGAGTTCAAAAAAACACTCGACAAGGACCCACTTTGCCGAAGTGTTTGTCTTTTTTTGTTGAGTGTATTTTATTTAGCACTTCGGCAAAGAGGGTCTTTATTGAGTTCCCAATAAAAAGCACACTCGACAAAACTTTGGACATTCGGCAAAGAGCCGGATTCTCCGTAGTGTCGAGTTTGGTCCTTTGAAAGCTATAATTTGGTTTCACATAATTGATGACTCCTAGTTACTAATGGTTGTCTATAAGTGAACATGCATGAGATAGGTCATATCAACATGTGTTGATGAGGAGCATGGTGGCTTGGAAGTGATGGCAAAAGATCATGAACATTGGATATGGACATGGTGATCAAGCTCTAAAGAAAGAGAAAACCAAAACGTCAATGATGACCAAGGCAACGACATCATGAATATGACTTTTGGTTCACACTTAAGACACCTTGTGGGTGTGAGTGGTTTAGGATCGACAAATATATTATGAAGAGGAGCAAAAGCATTTTTGATTCGATTGTCAAGTGCCATTAGGTGATCTAACGCATTGCACTTTCATTTGAAAACTAACGTGACATCTAACCCTTGGGAATTGACTTGGGAGGCTTAACTCTCATACACATGTGATGACACGCTTGGAGTTAGCCCACATGCACAAGGGAGAAGCGTTTCATATATTAGTTGTGACAACCTATAATAATGTTTGTAGCAACTTATATGTTAAGCTTGTTGCAAGTTATGTGTTAAGTTTGTGGCAACTTATATATTAACCTTACACCGCATCGTCTAACATGTGATAGTGTTTTTAGAAAATGGTAATTTACATGAACTAGAAGTACACATCTTGTAATTGGCAATACGGAAGCAAAGGGTGGTAAGATTAGAGAAGAAAGGAAGGAAAAATGAGATCTCTAGGAGAACCAAACATGGTGCACATTTGGTGCCTTTCCTGGGTTGGATCAACGCCGGCTCTTCCCCTCAGTATAGTGACCAAACTTAGGCAATAGATTCAGCACCAACATCACTTGGAGAGTAACACCGGATGTGGTGCACATTTGGTGCCTTTCCATGGGTTGGATCAACACCGGCTCTTCCTGTATTGTGACCGGACTTGGGCAATAGATTCAGACACACGGGTCCCGAGAGAGTCTAGTCTTTTAGAGTAGTGCGCGCTGAGTGAGCAAGCGGTGTTGCGACCGGACTACGGGCTGGTTTGGGGCCAGCATGCACCCGACACGCCCCCGGGTCGAGAAAAAGGGAACCCGATATCATAGTTAGTGGAAGATTGTGAAAGAAAGCTCTAGTGGATTGCTCATGGCTAGTGAATCCTTTCATGTGGTTGGTTCTTGTGGCACCCTTGTGTAAGGCTATGCATGTGATGCCTATTAGCGCGTGAGGCAAGAAGTTAGTGTATATTGCGACAACAATGACATA
The DNA here is from genome assembly GCA_015847255.1 of Hyparrhenia diplandra. Classification (NCBI taxonomy): domain Eukaryota; kingdom Viridiplantae; phylum Streptophyta; class Magnoliopsida; order Poales; family Poaceae; genus Hyparrhenia; species Hyparrhenia diplandra. The sequence goes on from JADLZK010001266.1 coordinate 66,686, forward strand.
GTTTGCCGACAAGCAGTTGAACCTTAGATATAAATATTGTGTCAATTGTCTCATTGTATTCTTATTGGAGACTTGCCCGACTTAGCATATCACTCTCCCACTTGTATTACATTCATTTATATACATGTCTTGTGATAGTTGCAAATGTGCTTACTAGTTGAGTAGCACACATTTGTAACTAGTTCTTGCTAGCTCACTAGTGATTGTAGTTGTAACATTGCTTCGTTATTTATGTGATATTTATATGGAGATCATAGCAACTACCGTTCGCTAGGTGGCTTGATTATCACTTGTACGTAGAGCTAGAGAGAAATTGCTTTATCATTATATTATTGTTGTCTAACCAAGTTTGCTCTAGTGCTTTGTAGAATTTTTTAATTAGGCTATCCACACTTTCTATCCATTTAGGACCTTTCAATTTCTCCTATGGATCTTTTTTAGATGGAGCATTTATTGAGATGCACATATGCAGGTTGTGAAGGAAGATCGTAGTTACTGAAGTTTAAGTTGTAATTGGGGCTATTGATCTAATACCAATTAACTATTAGGTCATGTTATTACACCCTAATCCTAATAGCTAAGGGACTATTATTTAGTGTGTATATATGAAGTTATCTGTGAACCACTTTGTAAAAGGAGGCCCAATTACTAGGTTAGGGGCATATCATATCTAATTGTAAAGTCTTGGGAGCAATCATATCCCTTTTTCTATAAATAGACACCTAAGACTTGGATGGATGATACTTTTGTCCATATTGTTGTTACTCACCATCTCAAGTCTTCTCCTCTCTCTCATATGCCTTAATCTCGTATGGGTCACCAAACCAAAGGTCGGAAGTTCCATTTTTTAAAAGAATAAATATATATTAATCGTTGAATCAAATACATCAATGTAAATGGATACCGGTCACAACTAATGGTGGGTGAAGACTATACACTTACCTTCCTTTGATAAACACATAGGACAATCTATACAACCAAGAAGAACAATTATACCACATGTCATTAGCCAGACAATTTGCGGCTATACCTCGTCACGCATTAGTGTCATGATAGCTCCCACAATAACCAAACACACTAATTGAAGGAGTAGAGTGCCTATTGCACATCCAATCATATGCGGCTTCCTCTTAATAGCAATTGCAGCAGCCAGGCTAGCTAGTGCAAAGAGGAAGAGAGTGTAGGGCATAGAAAGTAAAAAATGTCTTAAACATCTATGCTTGATAGTTTAACCACTCAAACTTTGGTTTGAAGTCAGCACATTGATAGCGGCGACTCACAGTAGAGCTGCCATAGCGAGTGCCCGAAGGTGATCCAATAGGGTCTGGTGGAAAAATCATTAGTTAAAAACAATTAAAGCAGTAGTTTGAGGATATACACAATAAAGCCACCACCGGCCATCCGGCGTGCGGTGCAGTCATGGGAGAGAGAGAGGAGGAGGAGGGTTTGCTGTGTTTGCTGTGCCTGGGTTCGGGAGAAACGGAGAGGGACACATAACAAGAGGGGTATTTGTAGAACAGGTGGATGCACCCCCGTGACCCATACAGCTAGACGGCAGGGTGAATGGCGTGGCCAGCGCCGGCGGCCTCTAGGCCGTTTGCAAATACGGGGTGAACGGCAGGGTGAAGGCGTGGCCAGCGCCGGCGGCCTCTAGGCCGTTTGCAAATGCTACGTCGACAATTTCATTCAGGTCGCATATGCAGCTGCCTCCTCCATGCGCCCCCGTGGGACCCCGGCCTGCTCTGGGTGTGCTGCATGTGAGAGCGCCAAGGACGTGGCAGAGAGAAGAATACTGTAGACGGATCGATGTCTCTCGCTGCAACCCGGCGACGCCAGCGGGCCGACGCTACTACTAATTGCGTTACAATGTCGAAATCGAGACTAAATCTTGTAATTATGTACGTATGGATTATCTATCTTTAGGATATACTTTCAGAAATAGTGAAAGTGAAACTATATGGATAATTAATTCAGTTTTCTACAAAAAGTTTGTGGGCAGTACAAAATACATAATCAACTGATCATCAGCAACAAACTAGAAAATCATAAGCAGAAACTTCACTACAGCCACAATCATAACAAGGGATTAGAAGCCATAAGATCAAAATATATAACGAGCCACATTTATCTAAGTTGTCATTCCATTACCATCTCGAACCATCCAAGATTAATCCCATCACCATTCATCATCCGAAACCAGATCAGAGTTCAACTACAGAGACGAGATTAGCCAGCCAAAAAAGTAAAGCAGTGCTCTCACACACGATCAACCATGGTGGGATTACTGCTATGCTCAACTGCAAAAGCTAGAGCCCAGAGGACAAATTCAGGCAACTTTCACGCAACTTTAACGACAGAGAAGAACGCAAAGGAAGCCCGCCCTCGCTCTCCCTCGATCGGCCCTCGCCCTTGGCGTCGTCGCCGAAGCCCGGATTGGAAAAAAGCATGCAACTGCCTCCTGCGCCCCGCAGTGATTCCCTGGGGACACTGCTCTGCTCCGGGTGTGCTGCATGCAAGGACGGACGCGGCAGACTACACGTCACATCATGACCTGTCTGCCAACTTCGGCGACGCCGGCGAGCCGGCGGCCGTCCGGCCGTTTACAAATGCTACTTGCCTCGTCAAAATCAAAAGTACGTGATGCTCCGCGTTTGCTACTACTAATTGATGCGCTTGTGTACGTACAGGGCCGTACCTACGATTTGGGAGACCTAGAACGAAACACGTTTGGAAGCCCTAAAATTTATAAAGAAAATAATAACACTAGAATAATTTAACTCCATTATAAAGTATCAAATATACGTGTTCTTATAGTACTTGGAACATATGATGCTACAACAATACAAAAGTACTTAAGTAACAAACTGACCTTATATTGTACTAAAAAACATTATTCGCCTAGTATTCTTTGAAATGAAGTCTTCAATTATATCTTCATACTTGATCATCTCTAAGATATCATTTTCAAGTGCTACCCATTGAGTCTTTCTTGTGTCATTGCACATCGCAAGTAGGACTTGAATAACCTGAGTTTAGAAAAGCTCCTTTCCGCAGATGCAACAGTAACAGGAATGGTTAACAAAACTCTGTATGCAATAACGGCGTTTGGGAAAGAACCATGTATAACTGAGAAGTACTTTGCTTGTTTTACCTTTCTAATTATTTCACTCCTAATTGCATCAGAGAGCAAACTTATTAACTCGTTCTGGATTCCATGGCCAAGATAGTGCTTATGAATTTCATCATTGGTGATGCGCCGGACATGCTCTTGGATAACAGGGTCAAATTCAGCAAGCAATTGAACCATTCCTAAGAAATTTCCATTATTGTCTTGGTATAATCTGCTATTACTGCCACGGAATGCTAGATTATGTGATGCAAGAAATTGTCTTGAAAACATGCTCTGCACTAGTTTCATGTTCTTTAAGTCTAGTGCCTAAATGATTCCAATCACTGAACCCTTCATTTGCTAGCTGTCCTTTTCCATGCCCCTTTTTCAATAATTTGCAACAAAAGCAAAATACTCTATCTAGAGGTTTGCAATATACAAGCCATTCTCTGTCACAACTTTCACCATTTGTAAGAAATCTAGTGTAAAATGTTGCAGAAAATCTTCTAGAAAATCTATCTTTAGGACCTTTAAGGATTGACAGATCTCTTTTAGGACCTTTCTGCAACAATATATCAATCATTTTAGAATCAAGTGAATCCCAATATCTTGGATCATATATGTCAGGCTGGAAAGAAGTATGGTTGTCATTGTTACTTTCAGTTCTAGCATTTGCTTCATCAACATGTCTGGTACCTTCATTGTTAATTTCTACAGTCTGAGCCCCAACTTCTAATGTGTTGCTGCCATCTTCAACATGACCCTCGCCAACATTAGCATCTGGGTTTTGATTTTGAGAATTAATTTGAGAATCTTTCAAAACATATCTATCAAGAGCACCCTTTTGAGTTTGAGCAGCAACTTCTAATCTCTGTTTCTTCTTATGTTTTTCATGACTAGATTCAAACCTTCTACTTCTTGAAGACATGATGCGAATATGAAATCTCCTATAAAATTCCCTAATCAGATTTTTTAGACTAATATGATTTTTGAGGACGAGGTAAGTGAAAATTGGGGATGAAAGCTACCAATCTCAGCTGCCGACCCGGCAGTCGGTGGACAACAGATGCGTCTTGACTCTTGGCGATACATGATCAAGCCTGGAGGTGGAGCGTCGAGCGATCGCTGCGAGGCCGCCGTGAACTGCTGTGTCTAGGCCTAATCGCGGGCGGCAGAAGATGAATCGCGAGGCCGTCGTGAACTGCCGCGATGGGAAGCCTGAACGTCGGTCGGGACTCAGTGTATGTACGATGGGGATTTTGGAAGCGTGGAGGAGTGGCCTGCTGCCATGGCTATTGAGCCAAACGCTATGGGCTGTTGAGACTTGAGTGTTGATATTGTTTAATGAAAATTGCCAATGCGTTTTTTTTAACTAGAAATTGCCAATGCTTATTAGTGTTACTAAATTTGGAGGCCCTAAAAATTGGAGGCCCAGAACATATGCATACTCTGCTCCGGTTAATGTAACGGGCCTAGTACGTACAATGACCAGTCGACTAAATCTTGTAATTATGTACAGTACTATGTACGTTGGATTATCTATCTTTAGGATTATTTCTTGTAATTGATACATGAAGTGAGCAAAAGCCGATGGGCTACCTGTTTCAGTTTTGAACCCAAATTTGTACAACTACTGAAACTACGTCGACAACTAATTTGTTCAGATCCAGACTACTAAATCCCAGGCAAACTCGAAAGAGGTGTCATGCATACTTTCAGAAAATAGTGAAAAATATATTTCGACGATTTACTTGTGGGCAATGTACCAGATACAAAAGAAGTAGCATGCCAAAACTGTTCACAAGCACTGCCGGTAAAAAGTAACCATGGGCTCTCCGGGTGTGCTGCATGCAAGAGCGAGAAGGACGGACGCGGCAGAGAGGCGAATACTGTAGAGCACGACTAGGGATGGGATGTCACATCTGATGATCCGCCTGCCAACTTTGTCGGCGACGCGACGCCGGCCGTTTTGCAAATGCTGGACTCAGATTGGGTGACATTGTGTAGGCATGTCAAAACGTGACATGCTCTCCATCTCAGCCCTCCAAAACGAATCCGAAAGCTACCTTCGTTGGGCCCGCACGATGGGAAAAACTCCACTTCAGTAGCAGACGGGGATGGAAACGGAGGTTACGGCATCCAGATCGGCCAGACACGCACCCTCGCGTCGGACGTCGTCCTCGCCTCGCCGGCCGCCACATCGAGCTGGGCTGGGGAGGGCGCCGCCCCGAGGCGAGGGGAGAGAGATGGGAGGCCGCCGGGCCAGCCGCGAGGGGGAGGAGACCGGGCGCCGTCCTGCCGCTGGAGCCTCGGCGTCGCCGAGCGCTTGGAGATGGCCGCGTTGGCCTTGCGCGCTGCGCGAGTGGAACGTCGGCGCATGGCGGGGAGCACGCAGCTGCACATCCTACCGAGGAGCTGAGGTCGGCCACCGACAACTTCCACGAGGGCGGGTTCGCGAATGTGTACCGCGACCGGTGATCCACTGGACGCTGGAGCGCGAGCAGATCAACCTCGCCCGAGTGGGCCGTCGGGTGGCGAGGCGCGGGCACTGGACCGGATCGCCGACCCATATCCTCCGGGGAGGTGAGCGACAACTTGCCGCGCCGCAGTTCGCGGAGACCGCGGGCGGTGCCGGCGGACTACGGGGGGGAGCGGCCGTCCATGGCGGACGTGATGTGGAACCTTGAGTACTGCCTGGTGCCTGCGGCTGCGAGGAGACGACGTTCGCCGGGATGCGTTCGAGGACAGCGGCGCCGTGGGCGCTAGTTCGGCTATTCCCGAAGGACGTCGTCGTGCCAGCCGGTGCCCTCATCGGCGACGACGAGCTTCCCCGGCGATGGGAAACCCGGGACGATACGGTCGTCACGGACGTGAACAAAGAAGGTGTTCTCCCCAGCGAGAGGTGAGGGCCGATGATGAGCTGCTGGTGGTGCTTTACCCGGCAGACCAATTCGTGCAAACAATCCGATTCAGCTATTGGTGGCGGACTGGCGGCGGGCTCGCCTCGGCGCGAGCTCCTAGCGGCGGATGAGTGCGGGGAGGAGGGTGCCCTGCCCCGGCGCAACTAGCCATGGGTGACCTCGAGTCATCCTGCTCCACGCAATTTCAGCAACCAACCATGGAGGACAAGCCGGCGCCGGCGTGGATGTAGGTAATCGGCGGCCTATCGTGGCGACGGCGACCCGGCGACCTCTCGTGGCGACGGCGACCGGCGCGCCCCGCAGCTGGCCTCTGCGGCGGGCCTCGGCGCCGCCCTGGCGGCCCCCCACGCTCACGGCGGCGGCGGTCGAACGTGGTTGAGGCGAGCGCGAGCGAAGCGGGCGCCGGATTGGGGGCAGCGATTTTGCCGCCGTTCGCTCCGTCTCCCGTCTGTAGACGGGATTTTGCCGCCGTTCGCTCCGTCTCCCGTCAGAGGCGGGATTTGCTCCATCGTGTAGCCCCCCGAACCGAATGTTTTGCGGGCACAACAAAGGTGGCCTTTGGATTCGTTTTGGAGGGCTGAGATGGAGAGAATGTCACGTTTTGACATGCCTACGCAATGTCACCCAATCTGAGTCCGCAAATGCTACTGGCCTCGTCAAAATCATGCCCGTTTGGTTCCAACGGGTTCATTCAAACTGGCTGGTTTTATGGGATTGTATGACACATGCTACATTACAAAGAACCCAAGAAACATTAGGGATTATTTTTATCAAGACTCTAAAATCCCATCCAAAAGATCAGAATCAGATCGTGCAAACAGGGTACGAGCTCAGAGGCCCCACGCCGGACCCGGAGCACCAAGAACGCCCCTCCCCACCCACCACGTCGGCCCTTGCCGGGGTGTGATGATAATGTGCATGCGGTGCCACTGCATGAGTTCCACTAGGGTGTTTAGTTGGTGAAATATTTTGGGTTCGGCTACTGTAGCATTTTTCGTTTGTATTTGATAATTATTATCTAATTATGGACTAACTGGGCTCAAAAGATTCGTCTCGCGGTTTTCAGTCAAATTATGTAATTAGTTATTTTGTTTACCTACATTTAATGCTCTAAAATGCATAAAGAGATTTGATGTGACTGGTACTGTAGCTACTTTTTAGATTTGCTTTTTGGGTTGCATGGGAAGTGAACACCGTCTAGGTAGGACAAGAGTTTAACTACAGGGACAAGATTAACCATCCAAAAAAGAAGAGTGCTCTCACACACGAACAAACCATACTACTACTACTGTCGTCGTGTAGCGCACTTTGTGGGAGATGCATGCAATGCAATGTTGTTCTTTCTTCGGTTGGCTGTACTCCATCTTGTGATCGAAAAAAAGAATATCAGCGTTTGATTGTAGAACATCTTTTATTCAGGTGACAGCTAGCTTGACCGGTGGCCCTCGCTCGCCCGAGGAGGAAGAGAGGGGGAGAAGAGCTCTAGACCCCACATCACACCACGCAAGAGATCAGAGCGTGTCCCCTAGACCCCACACCACACGTGACGCGTACTCTGGCGGGCTCTGTGGGTTGGTTTTCCTTGGAAACCGCCCGCCCGCGCTGAGTCGCTGTGTGTGTTTCGTCCGGGTGCTGGGCTATTATTATTATTATTATTTTTTTGACACCAAGAAACAAGAGCTTATATTACATCAATAATTGTCAACATTACAAACTGGATGGATTTTTGGGAGATTACATTCTAGACTTTCATACAACCATAAACGGTCTAGATGACTAGAGAAGGCAAACTTAGCTAGATCACGCTTCACTATTTGCTTCTCTTTTAACATGAGAAAAGTCAAAAAGATGTGCATCTCCCACTAAGCTCTTGAATTTCGACAAGAACAGGCAAGATATAAGACCTGTTATCGGCTATGCTTCTCCACAAAGCTACTAGCTCCAAGTTATCAGTTTCAACAATTACCTTGTGCCTATTTAGAAGATTTGTCAAAAAACAGCTCCATCGCGTCTGCGCATAGGCTTCGGCAGTCGTAACATTTGGAATCGAAAAGGATACATGAACATGAAGTTGTACAAGAGTTGGTCCGTCTGAGACACGACCGACTGCATGGAAAATTTTCCGGCCAAGGACGGTCGGGTGAGCCAACGTGGCGGTGGCGGGGCAGATGCAGGTTCCTTCCCACTACACGCTGGAGGCGAGCAGGATCGGCCTGTGCGTGGGCGGTGGGCCCATCCCACAGATGCTATGGCTGCTCCCTGTTGTGTGTTGTCTCTGGATTACGTGGAGGGCTCCTGCCGCTGGGCCATGGCGTGGCTCCGTTGTACGTGCTGCCTCATCACTGGCGCCCGCAGCATCCAGCACGGCCATCTTTCCTTGCCGCGCAAGGCAACCCTGCGACCCCCGACGACTCGAATAAAATGGAAACAATGGCACTTGGCCGGGCTACAAGCAGGATTATAATTCTTGCTTTGCTTGATTCATGACTCGCTTATTAAAAAAAAAAAACTGATCCCACAAAGCAGAAGCAGGCATGGTTGCTTGCATTGACCATCGTCAAGTCAAGCGGCTATGGAGGGTGAAGGTCGTCGTGTCAGCCATCACTAGTTGCGTCGATGGGACTGGGGGTCAAAAGACAAACTTGTCCTGTCCTTGTGCACTACGGATCGGTTGGAGAAACACACAATCGGTTGGAGACGCGGATTGTAGTACCAGCAATTCTGCACTTGTACAGGTACTACTTGAGATTACCGATGGGCATAGTTGAGCATGGTAATGGGTATAGAACGGGGAAGTGGGAAACCTCATCAACTAGGCGGGCTCTTATCGTCACATGTACAAGAGAAGGCTTTTTTTTTTTTTTTTGGCGCTCATACATAATTACGTAACATAATTAGAGTAGCTAACTAGGTCTGCTTTGATGAGCACCACGAACAGGCAAACCCAGTCTCCGACGACTAGCCCACAAGGTTCACCGGCGCGAGTCACCGCAAGTGCGCAGCCCAGCCCAGCCCGGCCGGGCCGCGCCCACATTTTCCTTTGTGTCGCAAGACGCAAGACTTGCAGCAGCCGGTGCCTGCCACGTTTCACCCCGTGGACCCGATGATTCGCACGAACCGGAAGCGGAAGCGGCGGACACATGCAAGGACGAGAAGGACGATACGACTAGGGATGTCACATCTGATGATGACCACATTGATCAGTCTGCCAACTTCGTCGGCGACGCCTGCAGGCCCGGCTGCCGCTCGGCCGTTTGCAAATGCTACTGGCCTTGTCAAGGTTCCAACGGTTTTTTTTTTTTTTTCAAAATCTAGACAAAAGTTCTCATGATCCCATAATCTCATCCAAACTGGCTATATGATTTTTATGGGATTGTATCACATACAAAGAGCCTGCGGAGTACTAGTAAACATTAGAGATTATTTTTATCCAGATTCTAAAATCCCACCCAAACGGTCAGAATGATGTGATGCTCACAGTCGGTTTCGTGTAGTTGCCGCGTGTCCGCGTATGCGTGCAGCGTGCAGTTCCATGCGCTCTGCAGAACGTGGAATAGGGTACGAGCTCATGGGTCCCACGCCCGGACCCCGGAGAACCAACCTTGCCCCTTTGATCGGGCGGATGCCCCACCACCACGTCGTCCCTTGCCGGGTAGGGATCATTCGATTCGATTGGCCGCAAACATGTTGCGCCCTGGCCTGGCTACCACGCACCTTCATCATGCGCCCCATGGCGATTCCGTGCGGTCCGTGCTCCGCAACTCGCTGCGACAGAGAACGAGGCCAAAGTGTGGGTTTGGCCATTTGCTACGGCAACGAGACTGGCCTCGTCGAAATGGCCCCATTTTGCTACTGCTCGTTGTGTGAATTATACGGAGTCGTATGTGTGAACTAAGTTCAAGTAAGAGTTGGTGATCCACATGTGTGATTTATATCGACAAATTCTTGACTAGAAACAATCGATATCGTGGTTCCCAACACGCCTTGTCTGACTTGGCCTCGCGTTGCGCCGGCAAGGGCAAGGAGGACCTCGCTCAGACGGGCGAGCCAATCTAAATCTTATCTTCATTGTCCCTAAAGAAAGCAAAACATGCGTCCGTGCTAGCTAACTTAATTAGTATTTGTTTGCCAAGGTGTAGCAAGATGCAAAGATTTAGCAAAAAAACAACATCGATTAGTCTATGTCATTTCTACGTTCCGCACACACATGGTTCCCAAGTCATCATCAAGACACCTTACACGAACGCATACACAAGAAAGTGTAGAGATTCCTCTTAATGCAAATCAGGTTAAAAATCTGATCGAGAAAAAAAAGGACATATAAATTACTAGCACTTCGAGAAGGACTTGCGTTACCATCATCACCGGGACAACACTGTACTCTTATATTTGTGAGAGATGTAAAAAGAGAAGAAAACATATATAATCACCTTATACTCCCTCCGTTTCATAATAATTCAAAATCCAGAATTCAAGTGTGAGTGTTACTGTAGATGCAAAATTATAATTCTACCCCTAAAAGGTGCAGGTGACATCACTCAAATCATAGAGACAACGTGAGAGGTGGAACCAAGGCCCATACTCTTTAGCTTGGGCTTGGGCTTTGACTTGAGTTGATGTTGAGCCTTGGGTTGAGCTTGAGCTTTGGCTTTCTTCTCTTCATTTGCCTTGTACCCAATGCCACTCTTGTCCATCTTCATAACGGTATTCATGAATACCTCACTTTGAAGATTGTGACCCTTGGTGAACTTGCTCAAGCCGATGGTGAGGTGAGCTTTTTCTTTCTTGAGCCTCTCATTCTCTTGCTTGAGCATCTCAAATTCAAGTACCATCTCATGCCCTTCATCAACCTTCTCAAGCACAATCTTGTTTTCAGTTGTAACCTTTTCAAGATCCTTCTTTAGCTTGATGTTCTCGTTCTTGATCTTGATGTAGTCATCATAGTGATTTGCCACAACCACTTTCTTGCCTTTGCTACTAGTCTTTTGCTCAATGTTCTCATCAATCGAAAGTCATCACAAGATGTGGCTATATCAATCTTAACAACATTGTTAGTAGCAACATGTGGCATATCATTTAAAAAGCTCACTAGCAACCACAAGATTGTCATGATTAACCTTGAGATTTGTGTACTCTTCCTTGAGCTTGTTATATCTAATGATGAGCTCATTATGAATTCCCTCGAAGTTTATCAAGTTTTCTTTGAGCTCCTTTAGAAAGGGTTTGAGCTCCTTGAGAGAGGATTTCACTAAGCTCATCACTAGCCTTTTGTGCTTTTGTCATTTTAATAAGAAGAGTTTCATTCTCAAGTTTAAGCATGTCAATCTTATTGATTGCTTTTGAGATCATTTTAGAGTACTTGGTAAGCAAAGTCATAAGCTCATCATAGCTAGGTGCTTCAAACTCATCATCATCACTAGCACTACTATCATCATCACTTTGTACCTTGTTGTCCTTTGCCATAAGGCATAAGTGTGTAGAGGATGAAGACGGTGATGGTGGTGGTGAAGTGTATGAAGACCCAATAGCAATTGCGGCCACATGTTCTTGCTCATCATCACTTTCTTCACCGGAAGAGCCACCACATGATGATTCAATGTCGGTGAGCCAATCACTAACAATGTAAGCCTTTCTATTGTTCTTCTTGTGGTAGTCCTTCTTCTTGCCATCTTTCTTCTTGTATGGCTTGTCTTTCTTTTTGTCTTCTTCACTCGACTCTTCTTTCTTGTCTCGTTGCTTCTTCTTGTGCTTGGCTTACTTGGGTGGTTCGGGACATTGATGAGCAAGGTGACCAAGATGATGGCAATCGTAGCACTCCATCTCGGTGTGGGGGCTTCTTCTTGCTACTCTTGTAGAACTTCTTCTTTGATGAATCAAACTTGATTCCCCTCTTGCTAAGACCCTTGAGCATCTTGGTGGTGTTCTTCACCATGAGTGCAAGCTCATCAAGGTCATCATGACTTGGGCTTTGAGAGGAAGTCACGAAAGCTTTGCCCTTGCCTTTCTTGTCAATGCTGGCCTTGAATGCAATATCCTTCTTCTTGGTAGAGGAAGACTCGTCCTTTGGATTGATGTGCATATACATCTCATGGGCATTGATCTTTCCTAAGATTTTTGTCAGTGTAGACTTGGAAAGATCACCTTGATGAAGGACGGTGACAATATGCCCATACTTCTCAATGGGGAGGACACACAACATTCTTCTCACGACATCTGAAGGCTTGATTTGTGTGAGTCCAAGCCCATTGATTTCCTCTACAATGACATTCAAACGATCATACATGTCATTAGCATTTTCATTAGGAAGCATTGTAAAGGCATTAAGCTTATTCATGACTAGATGTTCCTCATGCTCACTCTTGGTTCCTTCATGGAGCGCACAAATTTCTTCCCAAAGATCATGGGCATTTTTGTGGTTCCTCACGCGATTGAACACATCCTTGCAAATGCCTCTAAAGATTGTGTTTCTAGCTTTGGCATTCCAAGTGACTTGTTCCTTCTCTACGTCGGTGAGGGCGTTTTCATCCTTAGGTTTTCCGTAACCTTCGGTGGCGCCTTTGAGCACACCGGGGTTTTCGGCCTCAAGATAGGCCTCCATGCGAATTTTCCAATATGGAAAGTCCTCACCTTCGAACATGGGTGGTGGCCATTCCCGTTGGACATCTTTCTCTAGGCGGTGAAGCCTAATTATGAGAAACACGGCTTTGATACCAATTGAAAGGATCGAGATGCCCAAGAGGGGGTGTGAATTGGGCTAATCTAAAAATTTAACTCAATTAAACAACCTACAAGCCCAATTTCACCCACTTGTGCCTAGGTGTGATTCCTATCAACTACCGTACAAAGTTTTGCACCCTAGTTCCATTCCTACTCTATCATGGCAATTCTATCAAAGTAAATGCAAGGAATAGAATTGCGGAAAGTAAATTGCACAAAGTAAAGAGAGGAAAGGACACAACGATGTTTTCCCGAGGTATTGAGGTGTCGCCACACGCCCCTAGTCCTCGTTGGAGTCGCAAGAGTATAGCTCCCCCTTAGTCCTCACAAGGAGCAAGTGCTCTCTACGGGCTGATTCTTTGACTCTCTGTCGCGGTGAATCGCCCAGAACCGCTCACAAGCTCGTTTGAACCACCCACAAGCTCCACCAGGTGATCTTCAAGTCATGATCCGACACCAAGCCGTCTAGGTGATGGCGATCACCAAGAGAAACAAGCGAACTCTCACTTGACCTCAACAAGCCTAGGAGAAGAGTGGATGCACACTTGAATCTCTCACACACTCTAAGGATGGTCCTTAATCTTGCATCAACAACCACCTTAGGGATCTTGCTCTTCCTTGCACTCTCAAGGGTGTTTCTCAGCTGAACAAATGAGCAAGAGATGGTGCAAGGTCGTGGGGGTGAAGTATATATAGCCCCCATCCAAAGTCTTCACGAAATCAGCACTGCATGCTGAAATTTCAGCCTGACCGGACGCATCGGTCACTGACCGGATGCACCGGTCAAGCGTCCGGTCGGTGCTTTCGGTCAGAAATGACAAGGCTTCTCGACAAGCCGCTTGATGCGTCGGTCGGTAGCGCCCCGTCATCGACCAGACGCACCGGCCGCAAGTTTGGCCCAAACCGGACCTTACCGAATCGACCGGACGCGATGTGACCGAGCGGCCCCGGTGATGCTGCCCGGATCGGCCGAAGCAATTCTTCACCTCCATCTTCTCGATTTTGTGAATTGCTTCAACTCCAACATATCTCAGACATGAATTGAGCTACCTAGTGCTAGAAAAACTCAAGTGTGTGCACCACAACTCGTCTCTAGACTCGCCTAGGTCAAGCTACCCGTTCGTACCCCCTTTAATAGTACGACCAAAACGAAAAAACAAAGTCCTAACAACTAATCCGATGTCACCCAACTCCGTCGACAATCGGAGCTAGCCGTCCTTAACCTTGTCGCCCATCCTTAGAAAATCGAATCGAATTCCATCGTCGGGGCGAACAAAACACATCGCCTCGAGATCACCATTACCATGACCTAACTCTAACTTGTTTCTCGCAAAACACACGTTAGTCATGGTAATTATATTGTCATCAACCATTGAAACCCAATACCTAGGGGCCTAGATGCTTTCAATTGTCTTTGGTGATATTTATATGGAGATCATAGCAATAACTATCATTGGGTAGGTGGCTTGCATATCACTTTGTACAGCTAAAGGGAAATTACTTTATCATCACTAACCAAGTTTGCTCTAGTGGTTTGTATAATTTTTAATAAGGCTATCACCCTCTCAAGGCTTTAGCACCTTTCAACTTCTCCCATGGTTCTTTTTTTACATGGAGCTACTAGTGAGATGCACATATGCAGGTTGCGTAACAAAGATAGTAGTTACTGAAGTCTAAGTTGTAATTTGGGATATTCTAGTATCAATTAACAAATACGTATTGTTATTACACCAAAATCCAAATAGCTAAGGGAATATTATTTAGTGTGTATCAAATTTGCTACGAAACCACTTTGTAGACAAGGTCAAATTACGGTAGGGGCATGTAGTGTCTAATTGTAAAGTCTAAGGACATGTATATAAGTCTCAACTCCACCTACGGAAGAACCTTCTCCCCTTTATTATAAATAGACCCCTAAGGCTTGGATCGAGGATACTTTTGTTCATATTGATACACTCTCCATCTCAAGTCTTCTTCTTATTCTCTCCTATCTACTCATCAAACTAAAAGCTTCAAAGTTCCATCTTTTAAGAGAACACATATGTATCAATTGTTGATTTGGATACAACAACGGGCCAAAAAGGCACTAGAATTGCACCTCTTCCATTTCAAGTTTTAACTTTGATTGCGTATGTTTAATAAATAGCCTAGGGAGTGTTTGGGTATCAAGTTTTAAGAAAACATAGAGGAGTCGTCGCCGCCTTCTCCTCCTCGGTGGGAAGCGATGGCCGACTAGTATAGAGGAGGGTGGAGGAGGGTTGCTATGTTTTTTTCGGGAGAAACGGGAGAGCCACAGAGAGGAACGCGACAGTCACCCCACCGGATATCTAGGGGTTCTCCTATGACTTGAGGACATTCACCAGGAACCCAAGGACCACGGGAAGCGGGAGGTGGGCGAGCATAAAGCCACTTGATAGCCCGATGAGGCTAGGACAGTCCCGACGGCGGTAGCAATGAGCAAGCCGAAGAGGCCGACCGCGCAGATAGGCAAAGAGCATAGCACTCATTGCAGAGCACACGTGAGCATTCATGTTGGCCTTGTCGACGAAGTCCTTCTTTGGTCCAACAACAGCGCGGTGCATGTGGCGAAGATGGCCACGGTCACGGCTGGCTGAGGCGCCTCGATCAGCACCGCTGCCGAGGGGGAAGCGAGGCCGAGCCCCCCCGATTCCTTACCGCCGCCCTGGTTCCCTGCCGCGCCTCCTCAAGGTCCTGCCGCAAAACCGCCGAAGGTGCTCTTGTCCCTGTGAAACATCATAAACTGGTCAGGAGTTGCCAAATTAACCGCACAGAAGGGAACCAAGATGAACATGCGTTTTTTGAAATCCAGCCCAAAACGAACGGGATCAAACCCAAGAAAAAGGTTTAGAAAATAAAGAGTTGGCCTGATCTTTGCAAAAACCCAAAACCCAGAGGGCCAGAGCACAGATATGTGTAAAACAAATGGGTCAAATCATGGTGAAGGCTAAGCGCACACAGGGAAACCAAGACGAACATACTTTTCTGAAATCCAGACGACAAAAAATGAATAAATGAAAACCAAAGAGAAAAGGCGTACGGGGCCACAGATAATCTCGCCCAAAATATGGGCACTGCCACCACTAGTAGCGCATTTGAGACACGAAAAAGACGATGATATAAAGAGAAAAAATACAACAAACTTGATCAAGACGTACAAGTTCATCGCCACAGTAGACGACGCGAACTCGCAAGAAAACCATCGTATCACGTAAAAACGCTCGCCAAACCGTTTGCGCCTCGCTTAATAGCAAACATACTCTTCATGGTGAAAATGAAGCCCACAGAGGAGAACCCAGACGAACGCACGAGTTCGAAATCCAGCCCAAAACAAACGAGATCCAGGACTTGGTCTGCGGCTGTAAAAGGCAAAGCCCAGAGGCAGTTGCACTCTCTGTTCTAATTAAATGAAATTCAGGCCACGAAACACTTTCACCCAACTTTAACAACTTTAACACGTACATGAAAGTGTAGACATTCCACTTAATGCAAATCAGGTTAAAAATTTGTGAGGAGCTAGCATATCTCAGCCACAACGGCGTGCCATGGGCTGCTCAGCACCACGACGTGCCATGGGCTGCTCAGCACCACGGCGTGATCTACCACACGCATGCACGAGCAACACGCGCCCATGCACGTTAACATTATGCTTCCGGCGGTCCCCTGATCGGAGCATATATGCCGTGCCAATGGTTGTCCATTGAAATTCCAGAGATAATAAGAATAAACATAAACGTATTATTAGTGATGTTTTAGTTGGTTGGTGAGGAGCAACTGCTAATGTTAACTATCCAAATAGTAATTGCGATGGTACATACGGCAAACTTAAACAGGGAAGAAGCAAGCATAGACTCTACCAGTATTTCATTAGTTCACCGTTTGTTAGAGCTACTGAAAGACATCACGATGTCGGCTGAATCATCGTGTCGGAATGGGAGGGAGTACATGTACGATCGTTAGATCAAGACGTATGCTGAAGAGTGATCGATCATGTGCAAGTGCAACTGTCCACTACATGCAGTGGACCTAGCTAGGTCATTCGTGATGACCACGTACGTACAGGAGTGCTTATATTGTTCTCATCTACTAATATTGTATGAATAGCACTGCAGTTGGGTGTGATCATAATGTGCATGCGGTACGTCAACAACAAGACTCTACTCTGGTGGTGCTACCGAAACGTGAAGTACTCATTTTGGGTGTCCAAAAATCTGGATGAACAATACAGCTTATGAGTCTATACAACATCTCTTCTTTGACTGTTATTTTGCTAAATTCGTGTGGCAAACGATTCATATTTTCTTTAATTTATTAACTCCAACTAGTGTTCACAATATTTTTACAGACTGGTTAGGCGAGATAAATTAGAAATTAAAATATAAGATTCTCATGCCCGCAAGTGCAATTTATTGGGCAATTTGGTTAACTCGGATTGGTATAACTTTTGACAAGGCGGTAGCACCATCTTATTTGCAGGTTATCTTCAGCGGGACTTACTACACTATATCCTGGTCTCTACTTCGGAAGGAGGAGGATCACCATTTGATGAAAATGGGTTGAACGGATATTGTGACAACCGCGATGGAGATGTTGGCAAGACATGGTCGGAGATTTTGTAGTAGAATTGCTTTTAGATGTCGAGTTGGAAAGTTTCACCATTTTCCTGAACCAAAACTTTTTTTGTTTGTGTTTGTGTGGACCGCAACGGTGATGTCTGTAGTAACGAATAGTTATATGCATTTATCGATGCAGAGGCAGGAATATTAATATATTCCCTTTTCTAAGAGGGCACTGTAGAGCGGACAGTTGAAATAAGGATTATATTATTAGTGATCTACTTATATATGGTGGCCATGCTGCAAAAAAAAAAAAAAAAAAAACTCTAATGAGCAAGGCATTAGCATTCCTGTTAAAGTGGTGGCCATCATAATTGTATACATACTCCTGTATGCAAGGGCATATAGGAGGCCTTTGCGATGTGGCCTATATACTGTGCAACAATATTGTGCCATTGTTGCGTATGCGTGCATCTCGTGGCACTAGTTAGCTAGGCACACTGCGCTGGTGGAATTCTTGTTGCTCTTGTTGATTTATGTCACCTAGCTAGCCAGCAGGAGCGGCTTTGTTGACATTATTGTCGGCTTTGATCATTCAATTATGAGGGGTTCCTGTGCCTATTCTCTGTGAGAGATCATGAAAGACAATTATAGTGGATTGCTCATGGCTTGTGTATCCTCTAATATGGTTGGTTCTTACGCCGCCCTTGTGAGAGGCTAGGTATGTGACGCCTATTAGCGCGTGAACCACCAATTGAGTGTATTACCACAATGATGAAGTAGATAGCCGGTAAACAGTTGAACCTTGTATATAAATATTGTGTCAATTGTCTCATGTTATTCTTATTGGACACTTGCCCGACTCTATATATCGCTCTCCCACTTGTATTACATTCATTGGTATACTTGTCTTGTGATAGTTGCAAATGTTTCAAGCTAGATAACATAGTTGTAACTAGTACTTGCTAGCTCACCAGTGATTGTAGTTGCGATATTGCTTTGGTTGTCTTTGGTGATATTTATATGGAGATCATAGCAATAACTATCTTTGGGTAGGTGGCTTGCATATCACTTTGTAGAGCTAGAGTGAAATTACTTTATCATCACTAACCAAGTTTGATCTAGTGGTCTCAGTATAATTTTAATAAGGCTATCGCCCTCTCAAGGCTTTTTAGCACCTTTCAATTTCTCCCATGGTTATTTTTTTAGATGGAGCTATTAGTGAGATGCACATATGCGGGTTAAGTAATTAAGATCGTAGTTACTGAAGTCTAAGTTGTAATTTAGGATATTCTAGTATCAATTAACAAATACATAAAGTTATTACACCAAAATCCAAATAGCTAAGAGAATATTATTTAGTGTGTATCAAATTAGCTACTCTGAAACCACTTTGTAGACAAGGTCGAATTATGGTTAGGGGCATTTGTGTCTAATTGTAAAGTCTAAGGACATGTATATAAGTCTCAACTCCACCTACGGAACAACCATCTCCCCTTTATTATAAATAGACCCCTAAGTCTTGGATCGAGGATACTTTTGTTCATATTGATATACTATACATCTCAAGTCTTCTTATTCTTCTTCTCTCCTATCTACTCATCAAACTAAAGCTTTGAAGTTCCATCTTTTAAAGAGAACATATATGTATCAATTGTTCAGTTGGATACAACAATGGGCCAAAAAGGCACAAGAATTCATGCATAAATTGAATTTGTTTATCGTTAGAGAACATATTTTATCCAATTAGTTACTTTTGGGGTGAATTGCACCTCTTCCATTTCAAGTTTAAACTTTTGATTGTGTATGTTTAATGAATAGCCTAAAGAGTGTTTGGGTATCAGGTTTTTAATAAAACATAGAGGAGCCGCCTACGACGCCCACAAATCGGATAATGATAAACAACAAAGAAGCATCGTATTTATCGAACACAAATTAGACATTGGCGTGGTGTGCCGCTAGCACGCTTTTTGGTGTCCCGCCCCACCACGCCTCACCGTCGCCGGCCGGACCTATTGCGCTGCGCTCCCTCGCGTCTTGCCGGCCGGGCGACCTACTAGGCTCCCTGCCTCGCTCGCCGGGCGGAACTGCCGCACAATCCCTCACCTCTCGCCGGTCGGGCGGACTGCCGCGCTCCTCGCCGACGGGTGCGCTCCACTCGCCCCTCGCGGACGCGTCTCGCTTCTACTCTCGAGAAGTCGACGCCACGTGCACGCCCGCGGTGCTCGCGGTTCCTAGTGATGCTAGTGGTGCGGGCCACGCCACTAACCCGCGCGGGCTGACCACGCCGCGGAAACAATGAAGTCCCACGCCGCAACGATCCACATATCCCGACGACAGTCCGGCACGCACCGCAATGTACGCTTTACGCGGGGAGCTCGTCCCTAGTACAGACGCTCACTTCGGACACTTCCTCCTGCGCCTAGCTAGTGCGCCAAGGCGTGAACCGCCACCGGCGGCGTCCACGATGTCGATGGCGTCGCCGCCCCCCACACACACACACAAAAAAACCTCTTGAACTTCAGTTGCTCCTCCACCGGTGATAGGCCCGCTGCTCCTCCACCAACCCCGCACGCCCTCGCTGCGCCTCCATGGTTGACCTCTGCGCCTCGCCGTCGCGACGCATGTGCCCGCGAGCGAGTTCATGGCTCTTCCTGTTGTGGAGGGGGCAGCCACTTGCATCCATATACGTGCTCGGGATGAGCGGGTTTGGACTCTGGAGCGGGGTTCTCTTGGTCACGACTCACAAGGGATGCAGCCAGCCGTGAAACCCGAAGCAAGCGGCATCGCGTGGGCCGCTGAATCTGCCTGTGATCTCCCTCTCACGGCTACTGCAAACACGGTGCCGGCTGACTGCCGGTGACACCCAACCACGGCCCGAAGAAAGCTTGAACTAAGAGGGGGAGAAAGGCATGTTCATACCTCCGTCGCCGCTGAAAGGTCCTAATGGCTAGAGGGGGGGGGTGAATAGCCTATTAAAAAATTCTACAAACAACACTAAGCAAGGTGGTTAGTAAATAAGATGGCGTAGCAAATAAGCAAATGCTTCGGACTAGTTATGCAAGCCTCCTAGCAATTCTAGCAATTCTAAAATCTCTAATCACACTCAAGAGCTAGGTTGCTAAGTTACTCCTAGGTGAAGAGATGAGTGGAGAGGAGTCTCACAAGTGAAAGGTCCCTTGTGGTTTTTGGTAATTGAGTGTCAACATTAGGTGAACTAATATGTGTGATTGAGATTATACACGGAGATTAGTTCACACATGATGATGCAATGAAGGAGCTTATTGCATATGAGACATGACATGGAGTCTCATGTGACCAAGGTGGTGAAGATCAAGACGAGGCTTGGCTTGAAGGACCGGTTGCAAGTGTGAAGGGCAAGTCACTGGACTTGGCGCCGATGGACCGATGCAATAGCGGTGAAGAGCAAGTGAGGTCAAGATCGATGGACCAAGAAGGTCATGTGATGATATGAAGTGGATCATATCATTCTTGATCGTGTTGGTGCATTGGTTGCATTGGCACTTGGAGATGGAGCGGAATGGAAATGCGCAAGGCAAAGGTATAACCTATAGGGCATTTCATTTCGCCGGTCATTGGAGGTTAGAGAAGTTTATGACCGGGTTTAGGATAGATGGCCGTACTATTAAGAGGGGGCAACCGGTTTGCATATCGGTCATCTAGTGCCACTTGAGCGATCTAACTTTGGCGATGTGTTAGGATCGAAAGTGGCGTGACAAGAGCTAACCCGCCTTTGAAATGATTGTGAAAAATGCTAACACACTTGCACATGGTGATGTACACTTGGTGGTGTTGGCACATTTGCAAAGGCGGCGGTGATTGCAGGGTTGAGTTGGGTTTGGGAACCGCTCATCCTCCCCGCCGAGCTTTGAGGCGGATTCGGGCCGCCGAGAAAATGAGATGCATATTTTCTATTGCGCCGGATGCAAGTTGGAGATGAAAACATGCTATTCCTCGTGCTCAAGTTTGGTATACTTGATGGGTAGCATGTCGAAACAAAGGAAGAGAAGGCGTCGGTGTTTCGGTGGAGTTTTTATTTGAAAAACGCCGACCGGACGCTCGGCCGACGCTTCGGTGCATCGACCGGACGCGACCGGCCGGGCGCTTCCGGTCGCGTCGCGTAGAGAAAACCTGCGGCCGGTTTTGACCGGACGCGAGGCCGGACGCCGCGGCCGGACGCATCCGGTGCCGACCGGAAGCATGCACCGGGCCTTCAGTAGCCGTTGGTCGTGGGCCGTGTTGCTTGTCGTTTGTGACCGGGACGCGGCGGCCGGACGCTGGACCGGACCCCTGGGTGCGTCCGGTAAGCGTCCGGTCGCGCAGTAAACCGTGTTTCCCCCCAACGGCTAGTTTTGGCTTGGGGGCTATAAATAGAGGGTGTGGCCGGGCCTTGGCTGGTGCTTAGCACCTTGGGGACTTTGTGTCCATGCTTGAGAGTGCTCAAGAGCCCTCCCACTCACATATGCTTGATATCGTTCATCCGATTGAGTGAGAGATCGTGTTCTAGTGCGTTGCGTTGAGAGATCGCATTCGTGGCACTAGGTGATCGTGTTGCAAGCCGGTGGGCTTGTTACTCTTGGAGGTTGCCACCTCCTAGACGGCTCGGTGGCAAGAGGCTTCGTGAAGCACGCAAGGAAGCTTGTGGCGGTGCTCGAAGAAGAGATTGTGAGAGGTTCGTGCTCACCTCGCGGGGATCGTGAAGAGCAACTCTAGTGGAGCGTGTCATTGAGCTACCACACTTGTGTGTGGGTTCACACGTGCCCCTGTTGAGGGATTGGCTAGAGAACTCACATTGGTGAGTGTCTCGATCGAGCTCCCACCGTGGGATTTGGCAGCGGCCATTAAGCTTGAGAATCATCACGGGTGATTCGCCAAAACCGTGGAACCACTAAAGTGTTGGTCGACACAACGAGGAGTAGGGGAAGGTGGCAAGCTTCCCGAGACCTCGGTAAAAAAATCACCGGTGTCATCTTGTGTCCACACTTCGCGGTGGTTTGCAATCTCTTCGCTCAAGCTTTGTTCTTACATTCATATATATTGTGCTTGTGCTTGAGTAGAGTAGTTGTAACTATCTAGCTTGTGTAGCTTGTTTAGTTACTTTGCTTAGCTTGTGTAGCTAGGTAATTTGAGCCTTTGGGTTAGGCGTGTGTTGCCTTGTCCATTGTGCATCTAGTGAGCTTAGGGGCTTTGTGCTTGCGCTTACTAGAATTGTGTAGGAGCTCCCTTGTGGTTGAAGTACTAGTGCTTAGGTTTGTGTGACCTTGCATTAGAATTGATTAGGAGCTCAAGCTAGGCTTGTCACCTCACCTTTCTTGTGTAGGATCTTTTGTGAGGTGATTTAGAGTCTTAGTTAGAGGGGTGAAGTCTTGGCTAGACCGATAAGTTTAATTCCGCATTTGTTTCGGTTAGCCGGTGCGATTAGTTTTAAATAGGGACTATTCACCCCCCCTCTAGTCCCCATCTCGACCCTTCAACAAGCTCACAAATGAGTTAGGCTGTTGAAATGTGCAAGAGAGACTCAAATGAACCGGCCAAGCCACTATATATAGACCCCAAGTCGAAATAGAGCCATTGGCCAAAAAAGTTCCTTTCTCGCCTGCGCCGGACGCGCCGAGGGGCCTGCGCCGGACGCGCCCGGCGCCCAGAAAACCTGCGCCGGACGCGCCACGCCGGACGCGCCCCAGGCGCTGCGTCCGGCGGGGGGCTCCCGACATGCTCAGCGGACGGCGTCCGGCGCGCCGGCCGTGCGATGCGTCGCCGCCGTGCCGGCGGCCACTTCCACTTGACGACGGAGTTTCCACGGGCGCGGACGCGGATCCAAAATGACGCGTCGGCCGTCGCCGCCGACGCGTCCGACGCACCATTTTGAATATTTGTACTGCGCCTGGCGCGCCAGCGCCAACGGCTCGGCGTCCGGCGCAGTACAAAATATTCCTCTTCATCGTTGCGTCGTCGTCTTTCCATCTTTCAAGTTTCGCTTCTTGTCTTGAGTTGCCAACACTTCGAAATGTGTCCCGTGAGCACAAGAGTTAGCATATCGCGATCGGTTAGACAAGAACAAAGTTAGTGCTCTCAATCCTAAATGCATATGCAAGTCAATTGGACCTAGAAGCACTTCACCAAAGGATTGTCGCGGCATCCCCTCTTGATAGTTGGCTATCTATCCTATAATGTGATCACACGCTCTATCGTGTCTTGATCACCGAAAAGGAAAACCCTATCAAGATACATTTGCCTTGATCTCCAGGGGTTCCTCTCAAGCCGATCACCGAGCTTGACGATCCATCATGTCCATCATCATCGCCCATATTCATGATCATCATGCTCCTTATCATCCAACTAATCCTATCTCATAAGTCACACTTAGAGCAAAGGATTAGGACCACAAGTGTGTCATCAATTTCCAAAACCAAACATGAGATTTCAGCCGCCCCGGTGGAGCGCCATGTGGTACCGGTACCTGAGCCGCCGGCCGTCTCCGGTCCGGCGTGCGTGGTAGCAGGGGGTTAGAACCGGTGCCCGGTATATATCGTGAAGGCTGGAGCCGCACTTACTAGTGGGCAATATCGTCTTTCTCGATGGGTCCTTCTGGATGGGAGAGCAAAACAATCGAACGGAGGAATCTTCGAAGGCTGGCGGCGCGGCTGGCCTGAGGGCAGTTGCCCCGCTGCAGGCTTACAGCTAGCGCCTTCCGTGGCAGCCATGGCAGCGGGCCCCTACGGGGACTGTGGGACGGAACGGCCGGAATCACGGCGTCGCCGACGTCAGCGGCAAGGAGCCAATGCCGATCGGAGATCAACCGACGGCCGAGCATCATGTCATGATGAGTTTGGTCTCGCCGCCGTCTCGGCGTGCCTGCCCCCTGCTCAAGATACGTCATGCGTCCGTTGGAGATCACGTCCGTTGGACCAAAACCACGGGGTGGATCTCACAAATTGAAATTGTGTAGTAGTATGTGCTTACTACCTAATAGTTGTAAGTAGCTACTACCATTGGATTCCTAGTGACATTTGAAAGTTTGAATGTGCTTACTGCCTAAGTAGCTACTACCTCTCAAATGTGATGTAGTTTGAATGTGCATTCTGGGCGTTGGATGTGAGTGAGCAAGAGAGAGGAGATGGTAGGGTAAATCCCGTCATTTAAAACTTTCAATGTTGTTGGGTGCATTTTTTTTCTTGGTACACTAATTAGTGTTGCTATTGTGGTGTATAGATTAGTGTATGGTTTTAGGAAATTTCGAAATGATACATTATTAATTAGTTATAGAGATTAGGTGAGATAATAACTGAGGTGGATAGTTTGCCATGTTACTTTAGGGTTGTTTTATTTTTTTTATGTATTATATGTAGTAGAGATAGAGATAAGAAGACTACAAGATACAAATGGAAACAATTTTTTTTTAACTTTTGTCTCCCCCCTATAGCTATCGTTCTTTAACACATCCGTAGGGTTGTAATAAGCATGACGATTTTTCTGGTGTTGTACAAGAATTAATCTTTGGGGCTAAGCTCTAAAGATGCTTGCCCATCCGTAGTGTTGTGTGCGTGCCTACTGCC
Organism: Hyparrhenia diplandra; assembly: GCA_015847255.1. Taxonomy (NCBI): domain Eukaryota; kingdom Viridiplantae; phylum Streptophyta; class Magnoliopsida; order Poales; family Poaceae; genus Hyparrhenia; species Hyparrhenia diplandra. Next base: position 91,584 of record JADLZK010001266.1, read on the forward strand.
GACTGTCGTGTGAGAGATGCATGCAATGTTGTTCTTTTCTCGGTTGGCTCCACTCCATCTTGTGATCGAAAAAGGATATCAACTTTTCATTGCATCTGGTATTCAGGGTAACAGCTTGACCGGTGGCCTCGCTCTCCCTCGATCGGCCCTCGCCCTCAGCGGCGTCGCCGAAGCCTGGAGTGGAAAAAACATGCAACTGCCTCCTGCGCCTCGTAGGTAGTGTTTGGTTTGGGGACCAACTGGGTTGGGTTAGGCCCGGCCAGTTTTGAGGGTTGGGTTCAACCCAGTTTATGTTTGGTTAGAGGGATGGAGTGATTCTAGTTATCTGTTTGGTTGAGGGGATTGAGTGGTGGGATGGATGGCGGTTTACCCCGTTAGCTGGTACTGGCTATGGGACCCAACTGTCATACACTCAGATACATGGGTCCTCTTCTTCTACCATCGACAGAATGGATCGGAGGTCGCCGGATCCAGGAGGCGGCATCGGAGCTCGTACCGCAGCCGAGGAGCCCGCGCGGCAGGCCGACAGCGGCGAGGTGACCTCCGCGCGCGAGCGCCCCGAAGCCAGCGGAGACGGCCGGTGGCGGCTCGAGCCGTGCACGGCAGGCGGCGGCGGCGAAGGTTACCTCCGGCGGCGCCAAGGCGGGCGGCGAGCGCGCCGGCGCGGCCGAGCCCGCGGCGACAACCGACGACGGAGGTCGTGTTCGCGGCCGACGAGCCCGCGGCCGGAGACGCCGCACGGCCGAGCCTCGCGCGACTATGGAGGGGTGAACGGCGACGGTATGAAACGCGATTTTTCCTCGGGAGCGTAGCGTGGCCGGCAGGAGCAGGCCCTCCGCCGCCAAGAGCGAGCCCTCCGGCCCGCCACGAGTTGGTCCTCCGCGAAGATCCAGTGCTTTGAATGCATCCTGTGGATCGCCCGACGCTGCTGCTCTCCCAGATCTTGTGGCCTTGTGGGTCGTGATGAGCGAGACGGGAAGGAGAGGACGGAGCTCGTGGACGCCGTTGATGTGGGTCGAGTGCGTCCGCCCAATTTGGAGGGAGCAGCCGAACCCGCATCCGAGGGGAATATGCCGACCCAGGTTGACCTCCCTCCCACTAAATCTTCAATCCAAACATGGGTCCATTCGGGTTCGACCTGCACCAACCCATCTCAACCTGCAAACCAAACACAGCCGTAGTGATTCCCTGGGGGACCCTGCTCGGTGTGTGCTGCATGCAAGGACGGGCCGCGGCAGACTACAGACGTCACATCATGACCCAACCGGGCGACGGCGGCGAAGCCGCGGCGTCGTCCGCCGCTTGCAAATGCTACTGGCCTCGTCAAAATCAGAAGGATGTGATGCTCCACGTCTCCTCCTACTACTAATTGCGCTTTGTGTACGTACAATGTCGAGTCGACTAAATCTCGTCAAAATTTCTAGGGGTTTGCTAATTTAGTTTTAATCATGGAGATACTCCCTCCGTTCCACAATACACAATTCTTTGACTCATATAAACTGTGTTTGATCGCTCGTCTTATTCAAATTTTTATATAAATTATAAAACAAACAAAACGTCATTACAATATCTTTAGTGATGTAATAAGTCATAACAAAAAGTGATAATATTTATTAAAAAAAGTTGAATAAGACGAGAGGTCAAACACAGTTTATATGATTCAAAAGAATTGCAAGTATTGTGGAACGGGAGGGAGTACTTTTTAGCGTTATTTCTAGGGGTTTGCTAATGCAGCTGCTATGTTTCATGCATGCACGGGCCACGGCACCGCACGGACGTGGTCAGCTGAGCCAACGTGGCGGGGCAGATGAGATGAACCGGTTCCTTCCCACTACACGCAGGATCGGCCTGTGCTGTGCGTCGGCGGTGCGTGGGCGGTGGGCCCATCTCACAGATGCTACGGCGTGGGACCCTGCTCCTTGTTGTCTCTGGAGGACGGGGAGGGCTCCTGCCGCTGGGCCATGGCGTCCCTCCGCTGTACGTGCCGCCTCATCACTGGCCGAGAGGCCCCGCAGCATGCCATCTTTCCTTGCCGCGCAAGGCAACCCTGCGAGCCGGCCCCGACGACTCGAACAAAATGGAAACAATGCCACTTGGCCGGGCTACATGGAGTGGAAGACGGCGCGTGCCACATACTCTAGCAGGATTATAATTTTGCTTTGCTTGATTCATGACTCGCTTATTAGAAAAAAAAAACTGATCCCACAAAGCACAAAGCAGGCTTGCATTGACCATCGTCAAGTCAAGCGGCTATGGAGGGTGAGAGGGGGTGAAGGTCGTCGTGTCAGCCATCACTAGTCGCGTCGATGGGACTCGGGGTCAAAAGGCAAACTTGTCCTTGTGCGTTACCGATCGGTTGGAGAAACACACAACCTTGGAGACGCGGATTGTAGTAGCAGTGGACTCGTACAGCTACTTGAGATGGGAACGAGTGGCAGCTCATTTCGTGAGCTCTTCCGTTTGGGAGGCCACCGATCATGTGTTCGAGCCTTGCTCGATGCATGATTTTCCCACCGGGTTTTTCCCCATCCTTTTGCATGGATATTTCCGGGTTGTCGCCTCTCTTAGCGAAGACGTTCAATGAATATTGCGACGAGCCGTTGCCCTTCGAAGGACGCGAACTTCCGAGTCTGTGTGTAGATGTAGGCTGTTTGTACACAAGTGGTGTGCGTGTGGTGTGTGTGGGTGTTTGTACACAAGTGGTGTGCGTGTGGTGTGTGTGGCTGTAAGTGTGCCTGTGTATAAGCAGATACTACAACTGTACCCAGACGAAAGACTTCGCAGAGAAAAAAAAGCTACTTGAGATTACCGATGGGCATAGTTGAGCATGGTAATGGGTATAGAACGGGGAAGTGGGAAACCTCATCAACTAGGTGGGCTCCTATCGTCACATGTACAAGAGAAGTTTTTTTTTTTTTTGGCGCTCATACAAGAGAAGCTTTAAGAGAGATATAATTACGTACATATAATTAGAGTAGCTAACTAGCTCTGCTTTGATGAGCACCACGAACAGGCAAACCAGTCTCCGACGACTAGCCCACAAGGTTCACCGGCGAGTCACCGCAAGTGCGCAGCCCAGCCCAGCCCGGCCGCGCCCACATTTTCCTTTTTGTGTCGCAACAAGACGCAAGACTTGCAGCAGCCGGTGCCTGCCACGTTTCACCCTGTGGCCCACGGCCCGTGGACCCGATGATTCGCACGAACCGGAAGCGGCGGACACATGCAAGGGCGAGAAGGACGATACGACTAGGGATGTCACATCTGATGGCCAGTCTGCCAACTTCGTCGGCGACGCCAGCAGGCCCGGCTGCCGCTCGGCCGTTTGCAAATGCTACTGGCCTTGTCAAGGTTCCAACGGTTTCTTTTTTCAAAATCTAGACAAAAGATCTCATGATCCCATAATCTCATCCAGACTGGCTACTATATGATTTTTATGGGATTGTATCACATACAAAGAGCCTACGGAGTACTAGTAAACATTAGAGATTATTTTTTATCCAGATTCTAAAATCCCACCCAAACGGTCAGAATGGTGTGATGCTCAGTCTGTTTGGTGTAGTTGCCGCGTGTCCGCGTATGCGTGCAGCGTGCAGCCTTGAATGCAAGATCCTTCTTCTTGGTAGAGGAAGACTCATAATTGGATTGATGTGCATATACACCTCATGGGCATTGATCTTTCCTAAGATTTATGTCATTATACACTCGGAAAGATCACCTTGATGAAGGACAGTGACAATATGCCCATACTTCTCAATGGGAGGACACACAACATTCTTCTCACGACATCCGAAAGCTTGATTTATGTGAATCCAAGCCTATTGATTTCCTCTACAATGACATTCAAACGACCATACATGTCATTAGCATTTTCATTAGGAAGCATTGTAAAGGCATTAAGCTTATTCATGACAAGATGATAGCATTCCACACACTCACTCTTGGTTCCCTCATGGAGCGCACAAATTTCTTCCCAAAGATCATGGGCATTTTGTGGTTCCTCACGCGATTGAACACGTCCTTGCGAATGCCTCTAAAGACTATGTTTCTAGCCTTGGCATTCCAAGTGACTTGTGCCTTTCACGTCGGTGAGGGCTTTTTGATCCTTAGGTTTTTCATAACCTTCGGTGGCGGCTTTGAGCACACCGGGGTTTTCGACCTCAAGATAGGCCTCCATGCGAATTTTCCAATAAGGAAAGTCATCGCCTTCGAACATGGGTGGTGGGCCATTCCGTTGGACATCTTTCTCTAGGCGGTGAAACCTAATTATGAGCAACACGACTTTGATACCAATTGAAAGGATCAAGATGCCCAAGAGAGGGGGGGGTGAATTTGGCTAATCTAAAAATTTAACTCAATTAAACAACCTACAAGCCCAATTTCACCCACTTGTGCCTAGATGTGATTCCTATCAACTACCGTACAAAAGTTTTGCACCCTAGTTCCATTCCTACTCTATCATGGCAATTCTATGAAAGCAAGGAATAGAATTGTGGAAAGTAAATTGCACAAAGTAAAGAGAGGAAAGGACACGACAATGTTTTCTCGAGGTATCGAGGTGTCGCCACACCCCTAGTCCTCGTTGGAGCACTCTCAAGAAGAGTATAGCTCCCCCCTTAGTCCTCAAAGGACCAAGTGCTCTCTACGGGCTGATTCTTTGACTCTCCGTCGCGGTGAATCGCCCACAACCGCTCACAAGCTCGCTTGAGCCACCAACAAGCTCCCTTAGGGTGATCTTCAAGCCATGATCCGCCACCTGCCGTCTAGGTGATGGCGATCACCAAGAGAAAACAAGCCACGAACTCTCACTTGACCTCAACGAGCCTAGGAGAAGAGTGGATGCACACTTGAATCTCTCACACACTCTAAGGATGGTCCTTAATTAATCTTGCATGAACAACCACCTTAGGGATCTTGCTCTTACTTGCACTCTCAAGGATGTTTCTCAGCTGAACAAATGAGGAAGAGATGGTGCAAGGTTGTGGGGGTGAAGTATATATAGCCCCCATCCAAAGTCTTCACGAAATCAGCACTGCATGCTGAAATTTCAGCATGTGCTTCCGGTCAGAAATGACAAGGCTTCCGACAAGCCGGCTTGATGCGTCCGGTCGGTAGCGTCCGGACGCACCGGTCGCCAGTTTGGCCCAAATTGAACCTTACTGGAATCGACCGGACGCATCGGACCGGAGCGTCGGATCATGCATCCGGTCGACGCGTCCGGTCGGCCAGAAGCACTTCTTCACCTCCATCTTCTCGACTTCGTGAATTGCTTCAACTCCAACATATCTCAGGCATGAATTGAGCTACCTAGTGCTAGAAAAACTCAAGTGTGCACCACAACTCATCTCTAGACTCGCCTAGGTCAAGCTACCCGTTCGTACCCCACTTAATAGTACGGCCAAAATGAAAAACAAAGTCCTAACAACTAATCCGATGTCACCCAACTCCGTCGACAATCGGAACTAGCCGTCCTTAACCTTGTCGTCCATCCTTGGAAAACTAAACGAATTCCATCGTCGGATGGTGTAACAAACTCATCGCCCGAGATCACCATTACCATGACCTAACTCTAACATGTTTCTACAAAACACACGTTAGTCATGGTAATTATATTGTCATCAATCATCGAAACCCAATCCTAGGGGCCTAGATGCTTTCAGTTGTCTTTGGTGATATTTATATGGAGATCATAGCAATAACTATCATTGGGAAGGTGGCTTGCATATCACTTTGTAGAGCTAAAGAGAAATTACTTTATCATAACTAACCAAGTTTGCTCTAGTGGTTTGTATAATCTACCCTTACCCTTATTCGTAGACAACATTTACTGAGCCCTCCCGCAGCCACGTCGCCCTACAGTCTTACCCATCAGATTTTGCATCAACGGTCACAGATTGCCCACCTCTTCAACTTCCAGAAACCTCTCTACTTTTCCCCCAAACAAAAAAACGCCGGCCTTATCCGGCATCGTACGGGGCACCCTGCCCCTGTCCTCTCCGCCCCCGGCCTCTCCTATGCGCCGCCACCGCCGCCACGACTCTCCTCTCCTCTCCGCTGCCCCGTCCTGCTCCCCACGCGGCACTTAGCTCCAGCTTCGGCGCTGCCGACCTCCATGGCCTCCCCACGACTGCTGCCACCTCCGTTTCCGCTACCCAGCGCCACCCTCGCCGTGCCCTAGGGGTGCCCGGCATCACCCACCCCGTCCTGACCTGCCGTAGGGCTGCCTGGTCTCGCCTATGCCACCGTCAAATACCCTACAGCTGGCCGCTCCCACCCGTCTTGTGACCGCGACGGATTCTAGGACTATCTGATGGGAGGAAGATCTGGTTGCCAAATTTAATACATCAGTGTCTTTTTTTTCTTTTGTTTTTTAGCTGCATCAGCGTGTGATTTGGTGACAATTTCTAAGAAAGTAATAAAGGCCCTGTGTGTCTGGCATCTACTTCTTCATTTGGTTCCCAATTATATATATGTTGATCAGTGCTGCGGGTTGCCATCTAACTCTTGCAATTTAGTGTTTACCAGATTCTAGGACTATCTGATGGGAGGAAGATCTGGTTGCCAAATTTAATACATCAGTGTCTTTTTTTTTTCTTTTGTTTTTTTAGCTGCATCAGCGTGTGATTTGGTGACAATTTCTAAGAAAGTAATAAAGGCCCTGTGTGTCTGGCATCTACTTCTTCATTTGGTTCCCAATATATATATGTTGATCAGTGCTGCGGGTTGCCATCTAACTCTTGCAATTTAGTGTTTACCAATTTATATATATATGTGTTGGTGATTGCTGCAAGTTGCCATCTACCTCTTACAATTTAGTGTTGTATTTATTTGCTGTGATCTTACAAGGCAATTGGCTATATTGTTGATGGAAACTGCTTCGTCCTTTTATTATGTCCACAGGTCTTGGTGGTATCTATTACCCTTTCTGAAATGAAGTGACAAATTCTTAGTTACCTTTGCACCGCCTGGTAAGATTGACGTGGGGGAGGAGGTCGGTGCTCCAGAGCCAAATTAATATGCTAATTTGACAAGATATTGCCTGTTTTTGCCTCTCATTACGTGTGGCCTTTCAAGAGTCAAACAACTGCTTTAGTACCAAAGATACCTTTCCTTTTTGTCACTAACTATAGGCCGTAACAACTTCAAGTACTATATCTTAACAAATATTTTCTCTTTGTAGGTAGTTCGGAAGGAAGGAGTCGCTTTCCTTAATACTTTATTCCCATATATTGTTTTCCTTCTAACAGAGTCCATTCAGGTAATGTCTTCCATCAGCCTTTCAGATTTACATCTCTTCTACCATCAGATAGGGTGAATCATGTTTTGGAGCCTTTTTTGCTACTTTGAGTTATTTGCTATAATTGTAGGCTGCCTTCCAGAAGATATCAATGGTCATAACAAAGATTCCGAGGGTAAATTACTTCTTATTTCAATTTATTATTATTATTCGTGTCCACGACTTCAAACTAGATTCATTCTCTGATTCCACGTTTTTAGACTATTGCTTTATTTGCTTCCTATGAATTTCTGAAACCAATAACTAAGTTCGACTACATTGTGCGACATGGACACACGTTATCTCCACCATACACTGAGTTAATATAGATGCTTAACATTTGCTTTGCAACTGTCACCATACTGAACCATTACCATTGCCATAGAGTTGAGAATGTAAGCAGGGCACTATGATGATAATGTCTTGCAGACTTGCTTTAGTCATTTATAGTTTAGACTTGATTTATGAAAAACACACTGACCATATTTGCAAATTTGGTCGCAGCTGATATGTGAAGAAATTGCCTAACCAATTCCTACTTTTCCTCAATAGTCAACGCACTGCAGTGCCAACCAGTAAGCAGGAAACCATATATTTACTATTTTAGTTTTCATTTCCCGTACAGTTCTAAGGTTTCAGTCCATAATAACCTATTTACTGTTCCACCTGCCTCACAATTGCAGCTCCTCGATGTATTATCTATCATGACCACAATCAGTTCGATGGAATGCTGACATTATTGTTTGAACGGCTTCAATGACAAGCCATATATGTAACTAATTTTGCTAACCTTTTTGTTCTATGTATATAATCATATGATGTGCTACAGCTCCAGTCTGCAGCCCCGTGCAAAGCACGGGGCACCTGCTAGTTTTTAATAAGGCTATCACCCTCTCAAGGCTTTAGCACCTTTCAATTTCTCCCATGGTTCTTTTTTTTACATGGAGCTACTTGTGATATCCACATATGCAGATTGCGAACGAAGATCGTAGTTACTGAAGTCTAAGTTGTAATTTGGGATATTCTAGTATCAATTACTCCCTCCGTCCAGGGAAAGAGTGCGATTTGGAGACTGGGCACAGGTACCAATGCAACATGGATAATTACCAAAATACCCCTATGAACTGATTGTCATTCCGAACAATCTAGTAGTAGCAGTACACGTGTAACAATGGTACTCCTTTGGGAGAAAAATCTAGAGACTCAGCCATTACACGTGTCATTACAAAATTGCACAGCCTTTGCAGATTCAAATGATTTCAAAATTTCAACCACCGCGCCAAAAAAGGGATTTCCCGCCTGTGCCACAGCACTCGTTCCCTCCCTCCACCGCTCCTTCCCTCCCTCATATACGGCAAATGAGACCATCCACTCCATCAGCCTGCAAGCCATTTCCATCATCATCCATGCCCATAGATCTAAACACTCTTCCAGATCTTCATGGAGAGCTGCCACCTGATCTCAATCAACAGCCACCATATGAGGAAGAAGATGAAATCGTGAGTCTCCAACAAGATCAACTTTATGAAGATGAAAGCCATCAACATGTACACCTCTTACCTGATCTCAATGATCACCCTGTGTATGAGCAAGAAGATGAAGCCCATCTCCAAGGTCAGCCCCTACATCTTCATCACAATGAACGCCTTTGGTTTGCATGTCATTGATCTCAATGTTGCTGCTTTCGAGGGAGAACAAGAACATCACACAGGTGATTCTTTTTCTCTTGATTGCATCCTTTTCTCCTTTTCTCTTGATTGCATCCTTTTCTCTTGATTGCATCTGGACAACAGTACGACCAAGCTCAGTTTCAGTTACCCATGTCCATCTAAAATCTAACTTGAACTAAATATTATTTTTCACCTCATTGCAGTAATTAGAGTACAGGAAGAGCATCCACAGGAAACATGTCTCAACTTTGACGGTAAACCATATCAATTCGATTTAAACTTGCCACCTTCTGATCTGCAGCATGAAATGCATGGTAATTATTTACTGAACAATAAACAGCTACCATCTTTGCTACTTGAGCTTAGCACTAAATATTACATTTTCTTACAAACATGTCCACCCATTTAATTATGTTGTAGGCATGACGGAAGACATGCATGACTATGCTGTTTATGCTGACCACCACCATGCAAATGAAAACAATGCACATCAGTCCAGAAATTTGACAGACACTCAACGACAACAAATCTATGCAGCATTGCTTGAAAGAAGATATCGTGGAAGACTACAAAGGAACGCTACAACTATAGTAGCACAAATATTCCAAGTGAGCAGGTATCAAGTGCAGCGCATTTGGCAGCGAGCAAAACAGTGTCGTGCCCAAGGAATTCCAGTTGATGTTAGATCAAGGAAGCCTAAGAGATGTGGCCGAAAAAAGGCGCAAATAGACCTATCTGAGGTTCTTACAGTTCCGTTGCATAAAAGAAGCAATATTCGGACTCTAGCAAAGGCCATTGGTGCCAAAAAAGGAGCACTTTGCATAGTTGGTTCAAGAAAGGGCTGCTACGACGTCACTCTAGCACACTAAAGCCTCTACTGACGGAAGAAAACAAAAGAGACAGGCTCAGATGGTGTCTTTCCATGCTAGATCCGCTGACACTACCACATGAACCCAAGTTCAGGTCAATGGAAAACATCATCCACATCGATGAGAAGTGGTACAACAACACTTCAAAGTACACTAAGTATTATATGCTTCCAGGAGAGGACGACCCACATAGAACAGTGCAAAATAAGAATCGTATTGGTAAAGTTATGTTTTTGACAGCACTAGGAAGGCCAATATACGATGATGAAGGTAACTGCATCTTTGATGGGAAGATAGGGGTGTGGCCTTTTGTTAGAAAGGTACAGCACCAACTTGTTTCACTTTCTTACATTAGTTTGTGCTAACACTTTTGATCCTTAAAAGTCTTCATTGACTCCAGGAAAAAGCAAAGAGAAGAAGCCGCAATAGGAGGAGAGGGGCCGAAGTCACTAAGCCTATTAATGTAGATCGAACAACTATGAGGTCGCATACATGATTGGTAAAGTTCTACCAGCTATTGTTCGACGGTGGCCACAAGAACTTAGAGGACAAACTATATGGATTCAGCAGGACAATGCCCCTTCACATGTGCCTGTAGGTGACGAAGAATTTGCTACGGCTGTAGCACAAACAGGTCTGGACATACGACTCGTCAACCAACCTGCAAATTCACCAGATTTGAATGTACTCGACTTGGGATTCTTTGCTTCTCTTCAATCCAAAGCCTATGAAAGGGTCTCTAGAAACTTAGATGACCTAATTGAGAATGTCAAAAACGAGTTTGATAACTATGATACAGATACTTTGAATAGAGTGTTCCTCACACTTCAAGGGTGTATGATTGAGGTGATGAAAGATAGAGGAGGAAACAGATACAAAATTCCTCACATGGACAAAGACAGGCTGGAGGCACTAGGCATGCTTCCTAAAACTCTTTGTTGTGACCGAAAACTATATGAGGATGTGGTCGCATCCTTGGGACAAAAATCATGAACATGACGACCCATATGTGGGTGCTGATGTAATATAGAACCATGAGCATTTTGGTAGTGTTGTACTATAAAGTCATGACCATTTTGATACTGCTGTAATATAAGTCATTAGCTGTTTGGTAGTGCTGTAATATAAGTCATGGGTATGTAGCTGCTGATGTAATATAGAGTCATTAGCTGTTTGGTAGTGCTGTAATATAAAGTCGTGACTACTGTAAATACTTCCACATACATGTAAGATATTTTCATAGCAATATAGTCGCTGTGCACTGATCGCTGCATGCACAGGAACAACACATAGCAATTTGGATGCATTGATTAGCTAGGATAATTCTTAGTTACAACAGGTACTATTACACAGCAGTTCATGGCATCGGACACCTAAACCACAGTTCAGTACCACACCTAGTAAACTGTACAATAGTTGAACATATCCCACACATAAATAACAAGACATGTCATAGCTAACCTAAATCTTATGCAGGAGTTCCTAATTCCATAACTAAAGCACTCGTACATCAAAAGCATTTAGCATACAGTAAGCACTCCATGACACACATAAAGCCATATGAACTAGGGACGGAAGAATATAGGTACCATAATCTTATACATGCTGATGAAGACCTCATGGTAGATGGGATCCATGTTAGCAAGCACCTCCTTCAAACGTGCAGCCACTTCAGGGGCCAATTCCATCGTGGAAGGGCCTTCTGGGGCCACCACCGGTGGGCCTAGGGGCAGCTCCTCGCCGGCAGCCACGGTACCAGCCACCGGAAGTGTGTCCACGGATAGATCGGCGCTGTTGGCAGTCACGGCATCTTGGGCGGCCACCACTACGCCATTAGCGTCGTCCTCTTCATCCTCGGAATCGAGCACATATGGGATGCCTTCGGCGGTGACCCGCAGGCGACTTCGTGGACGCACACAGATGGGGTCTATGCCTCCTTCGGCGTCACTTTGGATCCCAACATCGACCGGCTTCTGGACACACTCCACACCATCAGTAGTGTCGCATATCTTGGTGCCACCCCCGTACCGGCGGCGGCTCCATCGGCGGCGGCTCCACTGGTGACGCCTCGAGCACCTGCCGCCACCAGACATGGCAGAACGAGGACAAGATCAGGAAGACTGGAAGAGGACCGAGGGAACCAGATTGGGCTCGATCTAGGAAGGTTGGGAGCTCCGGAGTTGGGAATCCGGATGCAGGAGCGATGCTGGAGGGGGCGGAGGATGCGATGCGGGAGGGGAAAAGGTGCGGTAGAGGAAAAGGAGTGGATGACGATGAGGAAATGTGTGGTTGGTTTTTTTTATTTCGGTCCGGGGTTGCCCAAACGAGTGGACGAGAAGGCACGCGTCTTGGGATTTTTTTTTCTGGAAAAGTCTGGTGCATGAATGAGCTGGCGGGGTTGTTTAGGCCTGATACTTGTACAGCTGCACACTTTAGCGTTCTTTTTTGAGAAAAAATTTAAACTCCTGGATTGCGGTCTTTCTCAGGACGGAGGGAGTAACTAATACGTATTGTTATTACACCAAAATCCAAATAGCTAAGGAAATATTATTTAGTGTGTATCAAATTAGCTATGGAACCACTTTGTAGACAAGGTCAAATTATGGTTAGGGGCATGTAGTGTCTAATTGTAAAGTCTAAGGACATGTATATAAGTGCCAACTCCACCTATGGAACAACCATCTCCCCTTTATTATAAATAGACCCCTAAGGCTTGAATCGAGGATACTTTTGTTCATATTGATACACTCTTCATCTCAAGTCTTCTTATTCTTCTTCTCTCCTATCTACTCATCAAATGAAAGCTTTGAAGTTCCATCTTTTAAGAGAGCACACATATGTATCAATTGTTGAATTGATACAACAATGGGCCAAAAAAGGCACAAGAATTCATGCATAAATTGAATATGTTTATCGTTAGAGAACATATTTTATCCAATTAGTTACTTTTTGGGGTGAATTGCACCTCTTCTATTTCAAGTTTGAACTTTGATTGTGTATGTTTAATGAATAGCCTAGGAGTGTTTGGGTATCAGGTTTTAAGAAAACACAGAGGAGCCGCCGTCGCCGCCTTCTCCTCCGCAGTGGGAAGCGATGACCGACTAGTGCAGAGGAGAGAGACGGTGGAGAGGGTGGCTGGGTTTGCTCTCGGGAGAAATGGAGAGAGACACGTAAGAGGGAGGGGTTATTTATAGTGCAAGAACCCGCCGGGCCGGGCCCCAAGAGAGGGCGTGCGCCTTCGGGGAACGGACGGACACCCCACCGGATATCCAAGGGTTCTCCTATGACTTGAGGACATTCACCAGGAACCCAAGGACTGTAGGAAGCAGGAGGTGGGCGAGAATAAAGCCACTTGATATCCCGACGAGGGTGGGACGGGTCCTGACGGCGGTAGCAATTAGCAAGTCTGAAGAGGCCCGTGGCGCGATAGGCAAAGAGCATAGCACTCATTGCGGAGCGCATGTGAGCATTCATATTGGCCTTGTCGACAAGTCCTTGTTGGGCCAACACCAGCGTGGTGCACGTGGCGAAGATGGTCACGGTCGCGACTGGCTGAGCCGCCTCGATCAGCACCTACTTGCCGAGGGGGAAGCGAGGCTGAGCCCCCTGATTCCCTGCCGCCGCGCTGGTTCCCTAGCGCCCTCCTCCGTGTCCTATCGCAAACCGGCCGAAGGTGCTCTTGTCCCCTGTGAAACATTATAAACTGGTCGGGGAGTTGCCAAATTAAGCGCATAGAAGGGAACCAAGATGAACATGCGTTTTCAAAATTCAGCCCAAAACGAACGGTATCAAACCCAAGAAAAAGGTTTAGAAAATAAAGAGTTGGCCTGATGCTGCAAAACCCAAAACCCAGAGGGCCAGAGCATAGATATGCATAAAACAAATGGGTCAAATCTTGGTGAAGGCGAAGCGCACAGAGGGACACCAAGACGAACAAACTTTTTTGAAATCCAGACGACAAAAAATGAATGAATCAAAACCAAAGAGAAAAGGCGTACGGGGCCACAGATAATCTCGCCCAAAATATGGGCACTGCCACTAGTAGTAGCACTTTTTTGAGACACGAAAAAGACGATGATATGAAGAGAGAAAAAAATCGAACAAACTTGATCAAGACGTACAATTTTGTCGCCACAGTAGAAGACGCGAACTCGCAATAAAACCATCGTATCACGTAAAAAAACGCTCGCCAAACCGTTTGGGCCTCGCTTAATAGCAAACTTACTCTTCATGGGGAAAATGAAGCCCATAGAGGGGAACCCAGATGAACGCACAATTTCGAAATCCAGCCCAAAACAAACGAGATCCAAGACTTGGTCTGCGGCTGCTAAAGGCAAAGCCCAGAGGCAGTTGCACTCTCTGTTCTAAATGAAATTCAGGCCACGGAACACTTTCACGCAACTTTAACAACTTTAACACGTACATGAAAGTGTAGACATTCCACTGAATGCAAATCAGGTCAAAAATTTGTGAGCAGCTAGCATATTTCAGCCACAACGGCGTGCCATGGGCTGCTCAGCACCACGGCGTGATCTGCCACACGCATGCACGAGCAACACGCCCCCATGCACGTTAACATTATGCTTCCGGCGTTCCCCTGATCGGAGCATATATGCCGTGCCAATGGTTGTCCATTGAAATTTGAGAGATAATAAGAAAAACATACATGTATTATTAGTGATGTTTTAGTTGGTTGGTGAGGAGCAATTGCTAACGTTAACTATCCAAATAGTAATTGCGATGGTATGTACGACAAACTACAACAGGGAAGAAGCAAGCATAGACTCTACCAGTATTTCATTAGTTCACCGTTTGTTAGAGCTACTGAAAGACATCACGATGTCAGCTGAATCATCGTGTCAGAATGGGAGGGATTACATGTACGATCGTTAGATCAAGACGTACGTTGTAGAGTGATCGATCATGTGCAAGTGCAACTGTCCAATACATGAAGTGGACCTAGCTAGGTCATTCGTGATGACCACGTACGTACAGGAGTGCTTATACTGTCCCGATCTACTAATATTGTATGAATAACACTGCAGTTGGGTGTGATCATAATGTGCATGCGGTATGTCAACAGCAAGACTCCACCGTGGCGGTGCTACCGAAACGTGAAGTACTCATTTTGGGTGTCCAAAAATCTGGATGATCAATACGAGCAACATATTCATGTCTCTCAACAAAATGTACGGTTGATGGATCTTCATATATAATAACATAGACATAATACCTTCAATATACTTCATAGTTACACAGACATAACACCTAAAATAAATATACTTCTTGAATGCATATAACAGCAATGCAAAATGTCTGGCAAAGAGATAGGAAGTGTTGTTTTGTTCTGGCTTATGAGTCTATACAACACATCTTCTTTGACTGTCATTTTGCTAAATTCGTGTGGCAAACGATTCATATTTTCTTTAGTTTATTACCTCCAACTAGTGTTCACAATATTTTTACAGACTGGTTAGGCGGGATAAATAGGAAATTAAAATCTAAGATTCTCGTGCCTGCAAGTGCAATTTATTGGGCAATTTGGTTAACTTCGGATTGGTATAACTTTTGACAAGGCGGTAGCACCATCTTATTTGCATGTTATCTTCAGCGGGATTGAAATCTCATGTTTGGTTTTGGAAATTGATGACACACTTGTGGACTAATCCTTTGCTCTAAGTGTATGATTTGAGAAAGGATTAGGTTGATGACAAGGAGCATGATGATCATGAACATGGACAATGTCGGTGGACTTGATGGATCATCAAGCTCGGTGATCGGCTTGAGAGGAACCCGGAAGATCAAGGCAAAGGTATCTTGATAGGGTTTTCCTTTTAGTGATCAAGACACGATAGAGCGTGTGATCACATTATAGGATAGATAGCCGACTATCAAGAGGGAATGCCGCGACAATCCTTTTATGAAGTACTTCTAGGTCCAATTGACTTGCATTTGCATTTAGGACAATGAGAGCACTAACTTCGATCTTGCCTAACTTATCGACGAGCTAACATGCATAATAACGTGATCATCTTGGACGTGTTGGCAACCTATGGCAAGAGGCGAAGCAAGGTTGAAGCAAAGGGCGACAACAAGATGAAGATCTCGAAAACCCCGGACAGGACGCTGGACGGGAAGCGGGGGCCTGACCGGAAGCGACGGCGGGCCCCGGTCGGTGGGTCCGATCGGACTTCCGGTAAGCCTTGTTTTCGGTGGGTGCGGCGGCGGTCGACCGGATGCACCACCGGAAGAACCGGCCGGAGCGTGTCCGGTCGGTGAGTCCGATCAAAATAACGTAAAGCTTGTTTTGGACTTCGATTTCGGTGGATCGACCGGACGCGGCACGGAAGCCGACCGGACGCATGGAGGAAGCCGTCGGTAGTGGGCCCGATGCTTGTCGGTAGTGACCGGAAGCATCGGCCAGGATGCTTCACGGACCCGGTGGTTCCGGTCGGGCCCCCGGTCACCCCAGAGAGCAAATTTTTTAGAGCAACGGCTCCATTTCGAGGGGAGCCCTATATACTCTTTTGGCTGGTTCATTTGAGTCACTCTTGCACATTTGAAGCTTCCAACTTGCTATTGAGCTTGTGAGACTCCTCTCCACTCATCTCCCCATCACTAACTCAGATTCTTGGTGAGATTGAGAGTGATAGAAGTGCATTGCTTGCATCGGTTGCATCTAGAGGCACTTCATCCTTGGAGAAGCCGCGGGATTCTTGTTTTCTTGGAATTTGCCCGGTTCCCTAGCGGCTTGGAGCAAGAGGCGGTGTTGAGCTCAAGTGGAGCTTGTTTGAGGCCACACCGGTGGTGATTGTGAGGGGTCGTTCCTTACCCCGCGGGAGATTCGCGAAAGGAGCACTAGTGGATTGCGCGTGGCTTGTTGGACCCTCTCTTGTGATCGTTTGCTTGAGCTCCCATAGGGGATTTGGCACCGCCATTAAGCTTAGCATACGTCAAGTGAGTGTGTCGCCACAACGGGGACTTAGCGTGCCGGCAAAGCACGTGAACCTCGGTGAAAAATCATCGTGTCTATTGTCTTGAGTTCGTTGGAGATTTCTCATTGTACACGGTGATTGGCATCATCCTCTACACTTCGCGGTGGTATTGTATTCTAGCTCCTTTGCATTACTTTTTTGCTAGTATACTTGTGTAGCTTGTGTAGTTTAGTATCTCTTGCTAGTCTTGTTAGCTCCTAGTGGTAATCTTAGTTAGCTTATCTTGTCCACCTAGGAGTAACTTAGCAACCTAGCCATTGCTTGTGATTAGAGATATTAGAATTGCTAGAATTGCTAGGAGGCTTGCATAATTAGCTTGAAGCATTAGCTTATTTGCTCTGGCCGTCTTATTTACTAACCGCCTTGCTTAGTGTTGTTTGTAGAATTTTTAATAGGCTATTCACCCTCCCCCCCCTCTAGCCATTAGGACCTTTCGGGGACTTACTACACTAGATCCCGGTCTCTACATCGGAAGGAGGAGGATCGCCATTTGATGAAAATGGGTTGAACGGATATTGTGACAACCGTGATGGAGATGTTGGCAAGACACGGTCGGAGATTTAGTAGTAGAATTGCTTTTTAGATGTCGAGTTGGAAAGCTTCACCATTTTCCTTGAACCAAAACTTTTTGTTTGTGTTTGTTTGGACCGCAATGGTGATGTATATAATAACAAATAGTTATATGCATTTATCGATGCAGAGGCTAGAATATTAGTATATTCCCTTTTCGAAAAAACATCGTAGAGACGGGCGGTTCAAATAATGATTATATTATTAGTGATCTACTTATATATGGTGGCCATCTTTGCAAAAAAAAAATTATAATGGGCAAATAAAAGGCATTAACATTCATTTTAAAGTGGTGGCTATCATAAGCGTATACGTACTCTCGTATGCAAGGGGCGTCTAGGAGGCCCGTGTGATGTGGCCTATATATTGTGCAACAATGTTGTGCTGTTGTTGCGTATGTGTGAATCTCGTGGCACTAGTTAAGCACATTGGGCTGGTGGAATTCTTGTTACTATTGTTGATTGATGTCACCTAGCTAGCTAGGCCGGAGCGGCTTTGTTGATATTATTGTCGGTTCTCGATCATTTGATTGTGAGGGGTTCTTGTGCCTATTCTTCACGAGAGATCATGAAAGACAACTCTAGTGGATTGCTCATGGCTTGTGGATCCTCCAATATGTTGGTTCTTACGCCGCCCTAGGCGTGTGATGCCTATTAGTGCGTGAACCACCAATTGAGTGTAGCCACAATGAGGACGTAGATTGCCTGGTAAACAATAGAACCTCATATATAAATATTGTGTCAATTGTCTCATGTTATTCTTATTGTCTCATATATAAATATTGTGTCAATTGTCTCATGTTTTAATATAAGGCACCCTCTCAAGGCTTTAGCACCTTTCAATTTCTACCATGGTTTTTTGGATGGAGCTATTAGTGAGATGCACATATGCAAAGTTGCGAACGAAGATCGTAGTTATTGAAGTCCGAGTTGTAATTGGGGCTATTCTAGTATCAATTAACTAATACGTATTATAATTACACCAAAATCCAAATAGCTAAGGGAATATTATTTGGTGTGTATCAAGTTAGCTATGGAACCATTTTGTAGACAAGGCCAAATTACTAAGTTAAGGGCATGTAGTGTCTAATTGTAAAGTCTAAGGACGTGTATATAAGTCTCAACTCCACCTACGGAACAACCATCTCCCATTTGTTATAAATAGACCCCTAAGGCTTGGATCGAGGATACTTTTGTTCATATTGATACACTCTCCATCTCAAGTCTTCTTCTTCTCTCTGATGCCTTGATCTACTCATCAAACCAAAGCTTAGAAGTTCCATCTTTCAGGCCAAAAAGGCACTAGAATTTATGCATAAACTGCATTTGTTTGTCATTAGAGAACAGATTTTATAAAATTAGTTATTTTTTGGTGAATTGCACCTCTTCCATTTCAAGTTTGAACTATGATTGTGTATGTTTAATGAATAGCATAACGAGTGTTTGGATATTAGATTTTAAGAAAACACTATAGGACTCGGGGTTACTCATGGGGGAGGGGTGGAAGCCACGGGTTCTCACCATGCTCGAAAATAGCAGGTGCGCAAGCATGGCACTACCGCACGTGAGGATTCGGCTTGGCATTATCGAGGCCTTGCTGGACCTAGATAAGAGCAGTGCAGGTCGCAAACGTTGCCACGGTTGTGACGGGCTACGCTGCCTTGATCAACACCTCCTTCCTCGGTGGGAAGCGAGGAGCCGCTGTCGCCGCCGCCTTCTCCTCCTCCTTCGCGTTCGCCTTCGCGGGCACGAAAAAAACGACGATGATATGAAAAAAAACATCCAACAAACTTTCAAGCCGAACGAAGTTCATCGCCTATGTGTTCGCCGCCACAGTGGAAGAAAGGAACTCGCAAAACCGCAAGCAAAAAAAGACCTCAAGACGCAAGTTCGTCGCCACAGTGGAGGAGAGACGGAATGGAAGAGACTCAAGGAGACTCGATCCTGCTGTGAGCGTCGATGGCGTTGGTACCCGTGCGAGAGTGTACGTGCTCGGTAGGAGGGAGGGAGCGAGGGTGGTGCTCGGTGTGCTAGAGACAGGCAGAGCAGAAAGGAGGTGAGGGCCTCGGGGGATATTTATGGTGGTCTTGTGATATGCCTCAACGGGCCGGCTTGAGTGATATAGCTGGGGAAGGGCAGGCTTGGAAGATTGGTGAACGGCGTGACCTTGGGTTTGACACAAACATCGATCTGGATGTGGGCATCTAGTGCGGCCTGCTTTGTCTATCGTGGGTGGGGATCTGGTGTGAGGAGGCAGAGGGCGAGCGAGATCAGGCAGTGGGGTCTAGCGGCGCAACTCCTCACTACTGGCAGCGTGAGTGCTGGCTGCGGGCCGGTGGCGCGATGAGGTGTGGTGAGGAGGTGTGGCGATGTGGGGAGGTGTGGCTGGCGTTGCTGGGCGCCGATGCGGACGGGAGACGCGCGGGCGAGCGAATGGGGATCCGAGCGGACAAGAGCCATGTGGGCGAGATAAAGGGATCCCGTGCGCCGGATGGAATGCTCTTTTGGTGGGCCCAACCAAAACTAACCCAATAAGCAGCTACTTGAGGGGTTAGTTTTTTTAGTGGGTTTGATGGATCTAGCCCCTATGTAACCTCCTGTTTGGATGCTTTGGAGTTAGATGAGCCTAAACGAACCCAAACTTACTCTAACCCTGGCATCCAAACGAGACCAATCTGCTGGGGAGAATATTAAGCTACGACGAGATAATTAGATTACATAGGATATGCTACGAGATAAAATTAGACAATGACCAATGCAACAATCTAGTAAAGTACACACTACTGGAGGCCGGTCCTCTACCGAGCGCTGGAAGCGCTCCGTAAAGGCCTAATAGCGCTCGGTAGAGGAGTTACCGAGGGGCGCGCTCAGTACAAGCCCCTCGGTGAAAATTTAAACGGGGAAGAGGATTTACCGAGCGCTCCAAAAGGTCCCCGGTGAAACCTCTATCAAATCGGTACCGAGGGGCTCGACCCCCTCGCTAAACTTGGCTTCATGTCGACGACGTTTGCCACCGTCGACGTCAACTTCAGCGAGCCCCCTCTCGCCAAAGGTAGGTACTTCACCGAGCGCCACCTTAACCACGCTCTCGCTGAAGTTTAGTTTCAAAAAACTTTAAAACAATATCTACCGAGCGCCTTGTCGGAAGGGCGCTCGATAGATTTAAAATTTTAAAAAAATGGACACCATCTCTACTGAGGGCCAGCTCATCCACGTGCTCGGTGAAACGACCATAGTTTCACCGAGGGCTGTGTCCACCGAGCGCTACCCTCGGTGTACCTAGGAATATGGGGTTCCCAGGCCCCCTCCCTCCCAGATGTACCGAGTGCTACCCTCGCAGACGAGTGTCCTATACCGGCGCCCGCTTGGTGAAGTGACCAAATATTTGTTTTTATTTCTATTTTTCCATTCCACCTTTACAAATGAAACATATAGATCACAACGTCGATAAAACCTTACCAAATTTTTTTTTCACATGTCTACTCATACGATATCACGACAACTCAACAAGTTTCAAGATTTTTCAACTTCGTTTGCATTTTCTATAGTTAAAAAACTAATCACCCGCAAGTGAATGGTCATGTTCGATGAACGACATGTTCAAAGTTTTGGGTCTATCCCCTGGATGAGGCCTCACATTGCACTCACGAATATGAATCTCATTTTCGGTTCATGTCTGTCCCTCTATTCGAATGGCTTCCAGTTCAAATTTGACTTATAGAAGAAAATTAATTAAAAGGAATAAAATCAAAATATATACTAAATAGTTTTAAAAAATTCTCAAATTTGAACATGAGTTATGAGACATTGTACAAACCACACACAAAAAATATGGATCCAAAAAAAAAAAGATAATTTCACCGAGCGACCGGACTTTGGCTTTTCGGTAAAATGATTTTCTGAGAGGGCTGCATCCCGGCCCTCGGTAAAACTACCAAACACTACCGAGCCCTAACGCCGCTCGGTAGAGTTGACGGCATAGGGTGCGTGAGGCTCTTGCGGACGCCAAGCGTCAACACGACCGAGTGCATAACTTTACGGAGGGTGGCTCTCGGTGAAATTATGTTCTACCGAGAGTCCGTGGTTTCCGAGGGATGACCGCTCGGTGAAAGTGTTAGGTACCGAGAGCCTGTGGTTCTCTGTGGAGGGATCACTACCGGGGGCTGTACTCCTCCGGCGGGCCTCTCGGTACATGTGAACTCTACCGAGCGGTTCTCGTGGGGCGGTCGGTACACTATATCTGGTGCTTCGGTGGAGGCCGCCTGTGTGGTAATGACTTGATAAACTATTCCTACAAGATTTAAACCGCTAGAGCAGTGCATCAACTACTGATCATCAGCAACAAGCTAGAAAATCACAAGCATATAGCCACAAACTTCACTACTAGGGATCAGAAGCAATAAGATCAAAATAATAAGCCACATTTATCTAAGTTCACATTCAATTACCATCTAGAAAATGCTTTTTTTTCTGTTGGCTGCTGCACTCGAAAAAGAATACTATCAGCCTTTTATGGTAGCACATCTGATACTCAGGGCAGGTGACAGCTTGACCGGTGGCCTCGCTCTCCCTCGATCGGCCCTCGCCCTCGGCGGCGTCGCCGAAGCCCCGGAGTGGAAAAAAGCATGCAACTGCTTCCTGCGCCCCGCAGTGATTCCCTGGGGACCCTGCTCCGGGTGTGCTGCATGCAAGGACGGACGCGGCAGACTACAGACGTCTCATCATGACCTGTCTGCCAACTTCGGCGACGCCGGCGAGCCGGCGGCCGTCCGGCCGTTTGCAAATGCTACTACTGGCCTCGTCAAAATCAGAAGGATGTGATGCTCCGCGTCTCCTCCTCCTACTACTACTAATTGCGCTTGTGTACGTACAATGTCGAGTCGACTAAATCTTGTAATTATGTGGGAGTATGGATTGTCTATCTTTAGGATTATTTCTAGGGGTTTGCTAATGTAGTTTGATCATGGAGATAATTTTTAGCGTTATTTTTGGTTGGCTAATTAAAAATATAATGGCATTCATGTGCAAAGAATCAATTGTGATGATACAGGAAGTGAGCAAAGCCAATGGGCTACCTGTTTCAGTTTTCTTGTACAGCTACTGAAACTACGTCGACAACTAGTTTATTCAGATCCATACTACTAAATCTCAGGCAAACAGGAAAGAGGTGACATACTTTCAGAAAATAGAGAAAATATATGTCGACAATTCATTCAGGTTTCTACAAAGTTTACTTGTAGGCAGCAGTACCAGATACAAAAGAAGTAACATGCCAAAACTGTTCACAAGCACTGCCGGTAAAAGTAACCATGACCACCCACACAATAAGAGCTGGTATAAGCTACTACGACGAGATACTTGGATTAGATAGGGCACACTACAGATGAAATTAGAAACAATACAACAGTCAAGTAGTTCTATAAGAAAATGCAACAGTCCAGTAATATACATGAAAATTATTAAACTACTTCTACTAACCAGAGAAACTGAACTGCTACAAACCAATAAAACGTCAACTGACCATCAGCAAGAAACTAGAAAATCACAGAGTGAAAAACTTCACTAGAACCACAATCCTATATAGCAAACATGTGGGATCAGAAGCAATAAGATCAACTTATAGTCCAATGGTAGGACGGTCCAGTGGGGACGCTACCCACCGGGGTTTCAAATCGGGCGCCGCGACCTTTTCTTGGGATTTTCCCGGGATTTACCGCGGCGTTGTGCATTAAGTGGTAGCGGCGACCCCGGTCGACGACGAGGTGTGGTGACTTCGAGAATCTCCGTGATCCGCGCCATTTTGCGGGTCATTCGGAGATGCTTCATAGGGGTAGGGTTTGGCACGCGTGTGTTCATAGGGGTGAGTGTGCGTGCGTGTGAGTGTCTGCGTTATCTTGTGTAATTCTCAAAAAAAAAAAAAAAAAAATAACGAGCCACACATTTATCTAAGTTGACATTCCATTACCATCTCGAACCATCCAAGTTTAGTTCCATCACCATTCATCAGAAACACCACAGTTCAACTACAGAGACAAGATTAACCAGCCAAAAAAGCAGTGCTCTCAGACGAACAAACCAGATACGAGTACTACTGCTAGACGGACCAACCATCACGTCCTTCTCCTTCCAACTCCATCACCGATCAAGTGCTACCGATGCTACTACTACTAAGATAAGATGCAGCAGAACTGCGATAACCTTGTGGCACTACTACTACTACTGATGATGATACTACTACTACTGCCAAAGGGCGGAAATCGTGAAAACGAGTTGCTCTACGACTTATGCTGCTGCTACGGGCTCAAGCAAGGCCCCACCGGCGATGGTTGGAGGCGGCCGGCCAGGGCGGCGCCGTGGGCTCAGAGGATGACGACGACGAAGACGACGAAGAGGAGCCAGGCGGAGGCGAGGGCGGTGTCGCAGCCGGAGTGCGGTGGCGTGGGCGTCGTGGGCGCGGCGGCCGGCGCCAGCTGGGAGAAGGAGGCGGCCGGGCTGGTGGGGATGGCCTTGCCGTGGGCGGCGCCGCGGACGCCAGGCTGCTGCTGGGGCGACGGGGACGGCTTCTCGCTCTGCGGCGGCGGGGAGGGGCCTCACCTGCGAAACATCGATCACAACAGAAACAATACGTACGGATTAGCCCAACTCTCGCATCGATCAAATCAAGCAGAGCACGAGAAAAGTTAAAGCAGAAATAGCACAGAGAGAGCAGAGCAGGTGACAGCGGGTTCGTACGTGTTGGCTGCTTGTGGCGAGGCGCGGCGGGCGGCGGCGGGGCGATCACGGGAACGGTAGCGGCGGGGAGGTGACGGACCTGCAGGCAAAGAGGACAAGAGTTTAACGGCGTTAGTCCAGAGATGCAATAATTTCACGTTCACAGGGGCAGTATCGTCTTTCGGGGCCAAAAAGCAGGACTGAGATTCAGTAACGTTGCTAAGTAAAGTTACAACGTAACTTTCTCTCCATCTTGGCCATTCAAATCAGATCTAAAGGCTGTCCTTCCTCTCACTCATGGGGCCCTTTTGTCAGTCACTTGTTGCCTTTTATCAAGTGGATTTTTCTTTCCTTCGTCTTTCTCGAGCACGAGCACTGGAAGACAGGCGCTCCACGCTCCGCTCCATTCACCCGTGCGGCGGCGCTCTCCCGTGTCGTGATGTGCGCTGCTCGGTGGGCAATTCAAGGACGTACGGCGCTGTGGCGAGCATGCGTGACCGCGGAGGCGGTGACGCGACAAGAAGCCTGTGCACAGAGCGATGCAGCGTGCTTGGCGAGTGTATGTAGAGGGTGTAGCGCAGCGACCTTTCGGGAGCGCCGCGAGTGTGCGCGGTCGGGGTAGTTCAAGGCGGCGCGACGAACAGGCAGCTGACATGGTGAGCTTGCAACCAGTGAGCGAGCGACGCCGCGGAGGGTGACGCGTGAGCTCTTGACCTGCGCCACAGGGATGCGAGGCCGGCCGCGTGGAGGGCAGCACAGCGAGCTTGCGGCGAGAATGGGCTGAGATTGGCAAGCCCGCTCGCGAGCACGTCGGCACCGCGTGTTGCACAAGCCCGGCGGTTGCATCCCCGCCCGGCTGCTGCTCGCCACCAGAAAAGCCCCAGTGTAGCAGAGCTCGCGCCGCGTGCTGCAGAGCTTACTCGGCCCTCCGGCCCATGCACATCGAAGCTACGGGTTCGCCCGCCGGAGCTGCTCATGATTACCGGCGGCGCGGAGGGCGGCGTGATCGAGCACCGGACGACAGGCGCGGCGCGGCTAGGCACCAGGCAACGAGCAGCGCAGCCAAGCGCACTTGAGGAACAGCACAGCAGCAAGGAAGACAGCGTAGCAGCACGGCAACAACAAGGAAGCGGCGTGGCGCGGCAGCGAGGAACTCGTCGCGACTCGCGACGAAAGAGGAAGCGCGGGCGGCGCGGAGCGCGTGCGCGGGAGTCAGAGGCGCCGTTCCCGCGTCTCCATCTGTTAGCGGCGGCGTGGACCGTGGGTTGAAAAGAGAGTACTAGCCTATAAAATTACTGTAGCCGTCGGATGGTAGTTGGAGGGTGGAGATCGCACGAAAGTTGCAACGTAACGTTGCTGAGTAAAGTTACCCAATCTGAGTCCCAAAAAGCATGCGCCGCGGCGGTTTCGTGCTGGCCAAAGAAAACAAACGGGCAACAGAAGAAAGCGGGGCTGGTCTTTGCATGAACCCTGAAAAGGCTGCAACTGCTGCTGCAGGTTGTGCAGCTGGCAGGCCCTGCAACAGCAGAGGCCAGAGAACAGAGGGCAGTTGCACACTCCTGTTCAAAATTCAGGCCAGGAAAAACACTTTGACGCTACTTTAACAACAGAACAGGATTGAACGCAAAAGGAAAAACACTTTCACGCAACTTTAACGAGAGTTCGGACCTCGCAGAGGGCATCCAAGACGTACGAACTAACTTTTTTCAGTAAGCAAAACACGTAAAAAATGGGTCAAAACAATCATGTGGTGTTCCATGGGGAAAATTAACCCCACGGAGGGGAACCAAGACGAACAAAGTTTTTCGAAATCCAGACGATCTACAAAAAACGAACGAAATCAAAACCGAAGAGAAAAGGTTACAAAACCATCAGTCGAAAGGTTACAAAACCAGCAGTCGCGCGCTAGTAGCCTAGTAGTAGCCACGGGTAATCTCACCCAAACTATGCTCACTGCCACTAGTAGTAGCGCTCTTGCGACCCAGAAAAAGACGATGATATGAAGAAGAACATCGAACAAACTTGATCCATACTTACGAGTTCGTCGCCATATGGAAGACGGGAACTCGCGTCGAAATACCATCACGCTCAAAGAGCTCGAGAACGAAATCCGAAAGCACAGGCACACTAGGATCTCGCCAAAACCACCACTGTGATCGAGCAAAATAGTACACAACCTCACACACACACACAGAGAGAGAGAGAGAGAGAGAGAGAGAGAGAGAGAGAGAGAGATGATGTACCTTGGCAGGCGGCGGCGAGGGCGCCCACTGGGGGCTGTCGTCCACCGCAGGAGTTGTAGAGCGTGAGGAGGTGGGTGGCGTTGAGGCGGGCGAGGATGAGCTGCGGCTGGGCGGCGACGCGGCAGAGGCAGGGGATCCCACCGCCGAGGTCGACGGAGGCGATGACCGGCTCGCAGCAGGGGCGCCGTGGGCATGTCCGGCATGCAGAAGAGCGCGATCTGGGTGGCGAGGAGGTTGGGGTCGCAGACGGCCGGCTGCGCCTCGGCTCCCGGCGTGGCGGCCGCCGCCGCCCAGGCGAGGAGGCCGAGCAGCAGCGCGAGGTGGTGGAGGCGGCGCTCCATGGGATGGTGGTGGGGGTGAGACCTCTCGCTTACTCGCTCGCTAGGGTTTGAAGGCGGAGGGCTCGGTGTTGTGTGGAGAGGAAGGCTCTGGATGGAGAAGGCTGGTAGCCTGGTAGTACTAGTTGGGGAGGAATGAGGGCATCTTTTTATGGGCGGAACGGAGGAGGAGGAGCCGAGGTGGTTGTTAGCTTGCCAGCTGCCTCCAGACGACGCCCAGAGAGCGAGGCGTGCGTCGTGGGCTGGGCCCTATAGTCGGTGTGGGCGAGCTCGGCGGTGATGAGCCGGGCCAATTGATGGACCAAGAGGCTAAGACTCCTAGTTGGCAGCGTTTCATTTAACGTAGATTATAGGTAGATAATAATAATAAAGTTTCCTCCACTTTATATTGATAAAAAAACGTAAATAAAGAGTATATTTATCCTGTGCTAGGAAAAAACTAATTCGAGGTCATGCTTCACGGACATTCGTATCCTAAGGCACCGAAATAGCTTGAGTGTATAATAAACTATTCCCATGCTAAGCACCAAAATAGTATAAAAAATTATTCCTTTTGTTTTAAATTGTAAAACATCTAACCTTTTATATAGGTAATAGGTAGTATTTAGGTGTATATTAAAAATAATATTTGTAAAAATGAAAATGTATTCTAATTTGAGGAAATTAGTTCCTTAGCCCTAAATAAGTTCAGATTCGTTCCTTGGGCCTTTTTTTTTAAGCTTGCTTATTTAGACCTACATTGAATTTCATTTTGGTATTTGGCTTTCCCGTCAATTTTACAAGCTAATATTGTTGAAAGCAAGGTGAAATGACTTTTTACCCCTATCACGAAATGAAACACTTCAACAATGTATAGTACAATCATACAAGCATTTCAGGTTGTCTATTATCATCATTTTTTCAAAATAAGTCCTTAATGCTTGTAATGACTGTATTGATTTCATTTCATCATAGGGGTAAAAAGGTCATTTATCCTTTCTTTTCAACACCGTTGACTTGTGAAGCTAACGGAAGGGCCAAATACCCAAACGAAATTTGATTTAAAGCCAAATAAGTAAGCTCAACAAAAGTAGAGCCGAGAAACTAAGCTCTATTTTTTGAGCTAACTATTTTTCTCTTGCAATTTAGAGCGGAGAAGTAGCAGTGATATCTATGTTTTCAAAAGATACCCAAACCTGATGATTGATGCCCGTACTCAGGTGATTTTTTTTTTTGACCAGATACTCATGTGATCCTTGGAGGCCGGGCTTCTAACCAGGGTATCCAAAGTTCCAAACGTCCAACGAGCTAGTTTAGGGCAGTGTCTCTTCCTAGCTTGATTTGAACAGAAGTGCCTTCCAGGTTTTGAACATTCCTTGAATCCTCATCATCAATGGTTTGACACTTCTCCAACCCTTTTAGGCCTCAATTGGTTGCATGGGAATAATTCCTAGCCGAACACCTCCTTCATTAATGTGCACTACTCCGTATCACGGAAGATTTACTAGCAAGGAAAGCTCTCTTCGAAAATAACTCAGGGTCTTAGCCTTCTTACCCTTTTTCTTCTCAAAACAAATAGAATTAGAGCTTGATTAGATGTATTCGGTTTGCCATCCGTCTACAAGTATTGAGATGGATTGAGGTGGAACTTGAACTAAATTATACCTCAAACTATTTCAACTCATATGGGTTAATGTCAACCGAATACGTCTAAACAAGACCTAAGGTTGCAAAACAAAAAACACATTAGCAGCTATACAGACTTTTTGTTGCACACTCGAAATATCGCTATTATTATAAAGTTAAAGCCCACTCTACGCCCTAGCGCTTAAGAAATTTCCTAGTACGTACCAAATTGCAGCATGCCAGACGGAAGAAAATTTTGTGGACGAGGGGTCCAAAGCCCCGTCCGTGCACCTCTATAGCTTTGTTGCCGTGTGGCGCCCCAAAAATCAGACGGGTCAGGTGCGGAACGGGGAGGGAGAGTTGAATCCGACTCTGCCACGATAAGCCGAGCGAGATTGCGTGAAGCACGTCGGACGGATCGGTTGCCTGTCTCTCCACGTGACGGCCATCGAAGGCATGGGCACACACCGACGGAAGTTTGTGGACCCCCAGTTCACAGAATTCTCTTCCCGCCAAAAAGAGATCATTGACTCAAATCTTTTGCGGATGATTGATAGATTCAATTTTGAGAACAAACAAGAGTCATCAACTGATCTCTTTGCCAAAAGTTTGTCTCGAGCCCTCCAAGTTCTGCATGCGCCTTGTTACGTTACGTGGTGGACGTACGTATGGTAGTGTCGGCGCGTGGCCGTGTTGCGGTGCGCCCAAGTCGTTCGGCATCGTGTCGTAGACACGAACCCCTTGTTTAACATCTCATGGAGACGCAGGAGGCGGCACGCACGTCTCCGAGCATAACGGGCGGCGTGCAAAAAAAAAAAAAAAAAAAAAAAAACTGTGGTGGATACATGTTCGAAAACACGCGCCCGGTCTCGATGGACATGGACGCGGACGGCGGCGGTGGCGGTGGCGGTGGCGCCGGCATCAACGCCTCGCCGAGGCGACATCTTCGTCGAGGTCTTCCGCCGCCTCCGCACGCACTCCGTCGATCGGCCATGGGCCCACCACCGTCGCGTTTCGGTGACCGGAATCTCCACTGCTATTCGGTTTGCGCCCCCCGAGCTTCGACTTTGTGATGTTGCGGCTCGCCTAACGAAGTTACCTAGCCTCTTGCTTGGATGCCGACGCGATCGTTGTCAACGTCGCCGTTGCTTGGCCGCGGCCACCGACGCCGTGCTTGGTTTGAGTCGTCTCGGGGGTTGACGCCATGCATCGCTGTCACCGCCGTCGTCATTGCTTGGCCGTGGGCCACCGACGTCGTGCTTTCGAATCCACCTTGGGCAGTCGCTGCTAAACGTGTGACGTCCTTTTGACGCTTCAGTGCATGGATTTCGGCGACCGGGACTTCCACTTCTCTACTTAGTTGGCGTCTCCTGAGTATCGGCCTAGCGATGTTGTATATGGTGTCGTAGTTGTGTTGTGTGGCTCGGTGGAGTTCTCCTCTCTTTCTTGCTCTGTTTGTTGTTTGTCGCCACTAGCTCTGTGGTTGGGTTTTGTTTTGTAATCGGTTTTAGCTTCTCATCTTAATGAAAAAGACACGTGAAGATGTGTTCAAGAAAAAAAAACATTAACAACCGTACAAACTTTTGTTGCACACACGAAGTCTCGTTATTATAAAAATTAAAGCCAACTCTACGCTAAGAAATTTCCGACCAAATTGCAGCACGCCAAACGGAAGAAATTTCCAAAGCCCCGTCCGTGCACCTCTATAGCTTTGATGGCTGCCGTGTGGCGCCCCAAAAAATCAGACGGGTCATCAAGTGCGGAGTGGGCAGAGGGAGGGTCGAATCCGACTCTGCCGGCGCAACACATGTGGCTGGAGCCGAGCGAGATTGCGCGAAACTCGTCGGATCGGTTGCCTGTCCCTCCACGTGACGGCCATCGAAGGCAATGGGCATTGGGCACACACCGACGGAAGTTTGTGGACCAGGGTTCACCGAATTTTCTTCCCGCCAAAAAGACCCGTCAAAGAAAAAAATGATTGACGCAAATCTTTTGCGGATGATTGATAGATTCAATTTTGAGAACAAATAAGAGTCATCTCTTTTCCAAGTTGTCTCGAGCCCTCCACGTCCAAATAGTGCATGCGTTTTGTTACGTTACGTGGTGGACGCGGCCCCGAGCCTTGGACGTTCAGTCCGTCCACGGTACGTGTGGACGCAGACACACGAGGCACGTCTCCGAGCGTAACGGGCGGCGTACGCAAACCGTGCGGTGGATACGTGTTGGGCAAAACACAACACAACACAGCGGCTGGCTGGTCCCGATGGACATGGACGCGGACGGTGGCGGTGGCGCCGGCATCGACGCCCTGCCCGGCGACATCTTCGTCGAGGTCCTCCGCCGCCTACGCGCGCACTCCCTGGCCAGGTGCCGGTGCGTGTGCACGCTCTGGCGCGCGGTCGTGGACGACCACGGGCTCCTCCCTCCCGCACGCGCTCCCTCCGCGCTCGTTCCCGGGCTTCTTCGCCAACGTCGTCCGCGCCGGGACCAGACCGTGGAGCCGGCCTCACCCGCACCCCGGTTTCTTGCCCCCGCCGGCGTCGCGGGTCCCCAACGTCGACAGGCTCGCCTTCCTGCGGCCGCACCTCCCGTGCAGCGGCGCCGACGCCGCCGTGCAGGACCAGTGCAACGGCCTCCTGCTCTGCTTCCAGGACTATCTGGTCGGCAGGCCCGTGGCGGGCTTCGTGTGCAACCCCACGACGGAGCGGTGGGCGCGCCTGCCGCCGCCGCCGACGTGGTGGCCGCGCGGACACGAGGGCCTGTTCCTCGCGTTCGACCCGGCGGTGTCGCTGGACTACGAGGTCCTCCTCCTCCCTGTGCCACCTCCTCGACGATGTACCGAGTCCGACGCTCCCAGCAGGCAAGGGCAGGTGACGTTGGGAATGTTCATGCCGGAATCGTTCGAGGGGGCGGCAACAACAGCCGGGCCAGGAGAAAGCGCTGCCTCTGCTCGTGTTCTCGTCGGCGAACGGGGGCGGTGGACGAGGCGACTGCTCGCGCCGGGCCGGTGCGCCCCGGCTTGCCTCTACTACAGGGTAATGCGGCGGCGCAGGCGGACCGCGGAGGGCGACCCGTGGGTACGGACGTGGCGGTCCGCCTTGTACCACCGCGGCTCGCTCTACGCGC
The DNA here is from genome assembly GCA_015847255.1 of Hyparrhenia diplandra. Taxonomy (NCBI): domain Eukaryota; kingdom Viridiplantae; phylum Streptophyta; class Magnoliopsida; order Poales; family Poaceae; genus Hyparrhenia; species Hyparrhenia diplandra. The sequence continues at coordinate 122,983 of JADLZK010001266.1, forward strand.
ACTGCGAGAAGCGCATCGTCGTGGTGCTCCGCTGCTCGGAGGGGACCTACGACATGGTCAAGCTCCCGGACGACGAGGGAGAGCACGTCTCGTCGTCGGGCCTCCCCGTGGACTCCATCTTCGCGAGCGCCGACGACGGGGTGCTGCTGCGGTACGCGAGCGTCGACGCGTTCCGCGTCAAGGTGTGGGCGCTGCAACAGTCGGCGGATGGCGGCGGTGGGCAGCTGGAGTGGGCGCTGACGCACGACAAGGACCTCGCCGCGCACGCGCGCATGCTGGACCTGCTCCATCACGCGCCGTCCAATCGCGTCCCGCTCGTGACTGGAGAAGAGAGGTGGAGGCCGAGGCAAGGGCGTGTGGTTCTCCGACGAGGACGCCGAGGAAGTCGGCAATGGTGACGTGGGCGGTGGGTGCTCTGCTTCCGGGCGGTGGAACTGGGACGACGCTAGCTTGCTCGACATGGAGATCGGCGAGGAGGAGGTGCTCGACGTCGTGGCCGACGCCCCGACTCGGTTCTCGATCCTGGGTGTCACCCGAGCGAGGAGGTGGTCTTCCTTGTCGCCGGCGCGTTCCACGTCGTGGCGTACCATCTCAGCGGCGGCAAGGTGCAGTACTTGGGTCTTATAGTGACGCTGGACGATGGTGACCGCGTCGAGGCCACGATTTCTTACCGCCCGTGCATCGTCGACGCGCTCCCCAGCTATACGTGGTGAGTTTCTCTTGAGCAAAGCCATTTTGTTACCCCCCAATCACAGCAAAGACTGTTGACAAAAATGTGTTTAACGACTAGCAACAAGATTTGTGATGTTTTATTTTCAATAAATTTCCAGTAGGGTTTCAAATCCCTCCTGTTCCATAAAATAAAAAAACCTCTGTTGTATACCTGGTGAGTTTCTCTTGAGCAAAGCCATTTTCTTAACGACTAGCAACAAGATTTGAAACAAAATCAAACTGTGTGCAATGCTTATTTTGAACTTTTAACTTCTCATATATACTGAAATTTCGAGCTTGTTCATAACTACTAGCAAATTAAACATCTCATAACTACTAGCAAATTAAACATCTCATAGCTGAAAGTACAGATCACACCGCAACATTTGTGCACCGCCTTTTTGTATTAGAAGTTATCGATTCCTGTGTATGTTTCCTACTCGATTTTCTAATCGAATTTCACCCTGTTCATGCTCAGCCCTTTCCCAGCCTTGGAGGCCGCCAACAGCAACAAGATTCGTCGATTGGACCGCATGGACACTTTTTGTTAATTTGCTGTTACTTGGTCACTTGGATGAGCCCATGGACACATTTTGGTGTGCTAGTTTATGTAACAGTAGGCATGAGATTATTTTGGATTAAAATTAATTGAACTACTAGTTTGTTTCATGATTTGTGTAGACTTTTTTTATGAGTAAAATGCGCCGGAGCATAATTCGCTATCATATTGAATTAACAAAGACCATGTATTTCGCTGGCCGTGGTGGCCAAACAAACGTTTCATCACCCGCTCACAAACGTTTCATCACCGTCCGCGCAGCTCGTTCGGCGCTCAACTGCGCGATCCCGCAGCTCCGCCCCTTGTCTTCGCCCCGGCCAGTCCCTCCCACTGACGCCACACTGAAATTCGACGCGTTCCTTCCGACGACAGCATCCGTCCCATGCGCGCGCGCTATCGCAGCCTCGGCCGCACCAGCTATGCAGCAGCATCTACTTCTTCTCGCCAGGCGCGCCGCGCGCTCCACGGGGCGGCGCCCGCTCCCGGTCACATGCAGAGTCAGCGCGGGCTCGTCGCTCCCACCGCCGCGCAGCACATTGGGTGTATGCTGGCCGAGGGCCTCCAGCCGGGCGCGCTGGAGCTCGCCGCGGCGATCCGGTCGGCATCGGCGCTCCCGGGCAGCGGCGGCGGCGGCCTCGCGAGGTGCCTCCACGGGCTCGCCGTGAAGTCCGGGCGCGTGGCGAGCAGCGCGACGGTGGCGAAGGCGGTCATGGACGCGTACGGGAGGAGGTCCGGTCTCTCGCGGACGCACTCCTGGTGTTCGACGAAATGGCGCGCCCCGACGCGGTGTGCTGGAACATCCTCATCACCGCGTGCTCACGCCGTGGCCTCTTCGAGGACGCTTTTGTTCTGTTCCGGTCCATGCTCTCCTGTGGCGTGGTGGGGCAGAGCATGCCGACCGCGGTGACGGTGGCTGTAATTGTTCCGGCGTGCGCAAGGTGGAGGGCGTCTGCGGACCGGCAGAAGCGTCCATGGCTACGTGGTGAAGACTGGTTTGGAGTCAGACACTCTGTGTGGAAATGCATTGGTGTCGATGTATGCAAAAAGTGTGGTGGAACCAGGGCGATGGGTGATGCACACAGAGCATTTTCTTCTATTCCCTGTAAAGATGTTGTTTCATGGAATTCGGTCATCGCAGGGTACATAGAGAATCGGTTATTTGAAGAGGCACTTGTGCTGTTCAGTCAGATGATCTCACAGGGATCTCTTCCAAATTATTCGACAGTGGCTAGTATTCTTCCTGTGTGCTCATTCACGGAGTTTGGGAGGTATCATGGGAAAGAAGTGCACTGTTTCATGGTCAGGCATGGTTTGGAAATGGATGTATCTGTTTCTAATGCACTGATGACACATTACTCCAGAGTGCTTGAAATGAAGGCTGTAGAATCAATATTTACAAGTATGGATGTGACGGATATCGTATCGTGGAACACGATTATTGCAGGATATGTGATGAATGGATATCACTATAGAGCATTGGGCATGTTTCAGGAGCTTCTTTCTACAGGAATTGCTCCTGATTCTGTTTCATTTATCAGTCTGCTCACTGCTTGCGCTCAAGTAGGTGATGTCAAAGCAGGGATGTCAGTTCATGGTTATATCCTTCAAAGGCCAGTACTTCTTCAAGAAACATCCTTAATGAATGCTCTTGTCACTTTTTATAGCCGTTGTGACAGGTTTGATGATGCTTTCCGTGCTTTCACCGATATTCTGAACAAAGACTCAGTTTCATGGAATGCAATTCTCTCTGCTTGTGCCAACAGTGAACAGCATATTGAGAAGTTCTTTGTACTGATGAGTGAAATGTGCCGTGGGCTAAATCAGTGGGATTCAGTCACAGTCTTGAATGTTACACAAGTGAGTGCCTTATGCGGGATTAAGAAGGTCCGTGAAGCTCATGGGTGGTCCCCTACGAGTTGGTTATACAGGTGAAACTTCAGTAGCAAATGCTATTCTGGATGCGTATGTGAAGTGTGGCTACTCACACGATGCAAGCATACTTTTCAGGAACCATGCTGGGCGGAACATTGTAACTGACAATATAATGATTTCTTGCTACCTGAAAAATAACTGTATTGAGGATGCTGAGGTGATCTTCAACCATATGGCTGAGAAAGACCTGACTTCATGGAATCTGATGATCCAGTTGTATGCGCAGAATGATATGGATGGTCAAGCTTTCAGTTTGTTTAATCACTTGCACTCTGAAGGATTGAAGCCTGATATTGTTAGCATTGCAAACATTCTTGAGGCTTGCATCCATTTGTGTTCTGTACAGCTTGTGAGACAATGCCATGCCTACATGCTCAGAGCATCACTAGAAGACATCCATCTTGAAGCAGCTCTTGTTGATGCGTACTCAAAGTGCGGCAACATAACCAATGCATATAACATCTTTGAGGTCAGCTCAAAGGACCTTGTCACATTCACTGCCATGATCGGATGTTATGCGATGCATGGAATGGCAGAAAAGGCAGTAGAGCTGTTCTCTAAAATGATTAAACTTGACATTAGGCCAGACCATGTAGTTCTGACCACGCTCCTGTCAGCATGCAGTCACGCAGGGCTGGTTGATGAAGGAATCAAAATTTTCAAGTCCATTAGTGCAATCCACGGAGTTGTACCAACAGCAGAACACTATGCTTGTATGGTTGACCTTCTTGCCCGTAGAGGACATCTCCAAGATGCATATATGTTTGCCTTGGATATGCCCCTTCATGCGGTCAATGCCAATGCATGGAGCTCCCTGCTAGGGGCATGCAAGGTCCATGGAGAGGTTGAAATTTGCCAACTCGCTGCTGATCAGTTGTTCTCAATGGAAAAGGGAGACATTGGGAACTATGTCATTATGTCAAACATCTATGCAGCTGATGAGAAATGGGATGGTGTTGAGCATGTCCGAAACTGATGAAGTCCAAGGATATGAAGAAACCTGCAGGATGTAGCTGGGTTGAGGTTGAGAAGACCAGACATTTGTTCATAGCGAGCGATATTAACCACCAAGATAGTTCTCGTATCTACGATATGTTAGGATGTTTGTATCAGCAAATCAAAGATACACAGACGCAGAACATGACAATGATGACATCTATGTGACCACAAGTTGCAGAAACTAGAAGTGAAGTGCTCTTCAGACTTCATCAAAGATGTGCTCGGTGACTTGCCTGACTCCAGCTCCAGGACTTCCACTTCCCGGCTGCAAATAGTGACTAATTTTCCTTTGTCTCACTGTGGTATGCAGTAGCCTAGTCATGTAAGCATTCACCTGACTGCTGGTGCTATGATCTGTGCATGAAGCTAAAATTCTGTAGGAATTAATGTTTATGCCCGTGCAGTTACTGACAGTTTCATCCTGTTGGCAGAGGCAAAAATCAGGATTTACAGTTCGGTTTTAAGAGGTTCAGTTGCTTAGAAGGCAATTGTTGTCATATGTCCAGGAATAGTAAGCATCTTCATGTCCTAGCTGATGGTAATCATATGCCTTGTCTAATTTTCAATTCCTTTTGTCTTTTTATGAGAAATACTATAATTCAATTTAGCCATGCATTTCAATTCTGGCAGTTTTTTTTATGATTTCATTAGAAGATATGAGGGTGTGCCTGCTAAATTTAGTTAGGCCCAAAGGCAACGATGCATTGTTTATTCTGCTCTAAGTATGATAAAGTTCCTTTTCTCTTGACTGCCCGATCTCGAAAAAAAGTTTACCTTTCCCAGTTATCCTTCCTTTCTTACTAATGTAACCTGTTGTTGTGATTGTAATAGACTTCGAAATGAACAAGGTTTGTTTCCATTCTAAAATGAACCAAAAACTTATATACACTTTCACTTTGTTTCTGAAGCAGGTTGACACTGCATTGTTAACTAATAATTTATGGTTGTGCGTGCATCCCTGGTTTCTGGCATTGTTATGAGAACTAATAATTTATGGTTGTGCGTGCATCCCTGGTTTGTGGCATTGTTATGAGAACTAATAATTTATGGTTGTGTGTGCATCCCTGGTTTGTGGCTTCGTGCAGAGGCTGGAGATTATCCCCATTATCTAAAAAAAATTTAAGCACTGGCAAGGATCTTGAGGCCAAGAAGAGACCATGGAATTTCAAGTTAATCAAGGTCCTTTGAAAGTATATTACTCGTGATTTGCTGTTAAAAGGAAGTTGATCTTTCCTTTATCCCAACCATATATGTGTAATAGGTGCTACCATACACTCTTCTGTTGATGACCAGCTCAGTGTAACATTTGTTGCTATTGGCACCTGGCAGTGTGTCAACACTGCACACACTACCAACATCATCTCCATGGGCGGAGTCTGACTAGAGATCTGAAGGTAATTTCTTTTTGAGTTTTCAAGGATTGTTTTTTTTTCCTATGTGCTCCATGTAATATTGTTTCTCTTCGGATCTGAATTTTTAGATGTTGCCAGTTCCAGTGCTTGAACCTTTATGTGCATGAACTTTCAATGGACTCATTTTATCTTACCGCTCCTCGATGCTACTTTACTTTGGAGAAATATAAGCATACAGACTCCTGTACCTGCTAGTGCTATGGTTCAACTTCCTCCACTTTGGTAAGAAGCTCATTAACACTCATTACGGATTGGAATCACAGTTCTTGAATTTGCGGATGGATGATATGGTGTTATTTTTCACATTATGAGTTTTTGTTTTGCCTTTTAGGCATACCCACACTGCTATCAATCTTAAAGGATTCTGGAAATCCCTTACCAGACAGTTCACGTTTTCAGGGTCGCCGACTCCTGGGTCGGATTGGAGAGGAGTATCTCAAGTCGAGATCTATATGCCTCTTCAAGCCCGTGAACGAATACTCGGATTTGCTCAAGTTGACCATCGACTGCTGGACCCAGTTCACAAAAGTTTCTGTGGACCCGTGGTCATTGTGGTAGTACTGCTGTGGTCTGTGGGGCAAGGCACTGACCGAACTCCGACTCCACAAGCAAACAAAACCAGGTGCCAGGCCACAGGCCAGGGCAGGCACGCGTTTTTGTTTGGCCAGGAATACCCGTGGTTGCCGTCCACCAAACGGAAATCGAGCCCGAACAGGTCACCAACTAACCAAAGCCAGGGTAGACCGTTCGGCCGTATTAGCCTCCTCGCCGCCTACGCAACGCAACTGTGCCCCCTCGCCGCGCGGAGAAAAAAAGAAGAGATCCCCGCTCCCCTTGCTCTCCGGGAAGCGCCGGCGGCCGACGCCGTTGATGGATTTCGGAAGGACCAAAGCTGCCGCCGTAGCCCAGACTTCCGAAGCGACCTCCGGCCACTCCCGTCTGCCCTTCTTGCCCCCGCCACGCCGTGGTTCCGGGAGCTGTGGGTCAACGCCCCAAATAACGGCTCTTCGAGAGGTGCGCTCACTGACTCGATTTGGTTGTATCCGTGCAATTGTTATTCTGGGGTGGATTGGATGTTCATTGTTGTTAATTTTGATGGCCTTGGTGCTAAGCCAGGCTTGGTTGCTGTTAATTTTGTAACGAGTAGATTGTTCATTCGAGCTACCTCACAGTTGACTCTCCACCAAACAGATAATCTGATCATACAGACCAAATCCCAATATTCACAATAATGTTAGACTCAAACATATTAGATAGAGGAACTGGAGCTTGCTTGTGATTTGTGAAAACAAGCAGCCTCAAGTCTAATTATGAAGAACCTGTATTAGGTGAACTGAGCTGACCTTTTTGCCCCCATGTTATTATAGGAGAACACTGTTGGATTTCTCAGCTGGTGGTGGGAAATAAAGCGACTTGCCCAGCATCCTTGTGATAGCAATCACAGCATTGGCAGCTTCTTCAGTTTTAGCTGAAACTAGACTGATCAAGAAGGCGCCAGCTGTCGAAAATGCATAGACAGAAGATTGCAAACTCTGGGTGGGCTGCGTTTGATCGCAAGTGGCGCAGCGCAGATGGCAGTGGGGATGAAGGTGATACTGATTCATTTCCGGCTCTCTCAAGTTTTGGAGCCCCCAATCTTGCTAGCAACTCCATTACAGAACAGAATGGGCTGAAACCAAAGCCTTTTGCTTCAGTGGTTCGCCCTTCTGTTGATTCTGGAGCTGTTAGTAGTGGACGCAGAAATAAGAATTCTGCTAATCATGTGGACAATGGGAATCACGGTGCAATCTCTGCATCTGTTAATAAAGTTAAGCTATTGAAAGATGCACACAGTTGGGCCGACAGTAATTTAATTGAGGATGTACTGGCTGCTGTAAATAATGATGTCAGCCAAGCATCTGATTTGTTGAAAGCTATGGTCTCTCCTGACTTGCAGACTGGAGAGGGCAGAACATCAGGCCAACTGGCTGTTGTGATGAATAAAACAGATGGATTGCCATCGGAAAGTGCTGCAGCAAGCAAAGAAAATCCAGATGGCTCACAGTTGTTGCTGCCACCGATGAATTTTCCCTCTGTACCCTTGCAGCCTGAATTCGAAGAGATTGATGATGATTACTTAAACTACCGGAAGGATGCGTTGAAGATGATGAGGTATGATGAAATTCCTTGTTTGTGCTTATGTTTTTCAAACTGTGTGCTGCTAGCATAATATTTTCTCTGGGTTATGCTTAGAAGAAGTTTGTCTCTATTCTTTCTGTATCCACCAGGAACCTAGGTTGTTCATTCTAGTTCTAGCCATGCCATGCACAACTATTAAGCATAGAACTTGCATTTGATCATTTACTCTTGTAATTCCAAACTTGCATGAGCATTCAAAGCCATTAATTTGTAAAGCATTCAGGAAAGAAATATGAAATCCTTGAATTATAGGTCTAACAGCCCATAAAAATGTATCAGACACTAAGACAGTTGAAGATGGCAATATTTTTAAGGCCTGTACACTTGTTTTATATGATGACCAAAGTGAACTCTTTTCAAGTGACGAGCTACTCTCTTTCTTTTTTTGGTTGCAGGGCTGCCGCAAAGCACTCCCAGTCTGCCAGCAATGCATTCTTGAGAGGTGACCATGCTGCTGCCAAGGAACTTTCTCTCGGAGCTCAGGAAGAGCGGGTAGCTGCTGAAAAGCTGAATAATAAGGCAGCAGAAGAAATATTTCGCCTCAGGAATAGCAGTAATGACATCTGGAAGATAGACATGCATGGTCTTCATGCATTAGAGGCTGTGGCAGTATTGGAGAGGCATCTCCACATGATAGAGTTCCAGCAACCTGGGAATAAGTCAGCTTCAACTGAGGACTTAGCTAAGTTGGAGTCTGCATATTCTGAATCAACCACTGGTTCAAACATTGAGCTTGCCACTGAGAAGATGGTCTTACGCCGGCCTAAGCAGTCTATCTTACATGTGATCACAGGTAATCTGTTGTTCCTCTATGCATGCTTTCCTTACACATACTACATGCTTTCCTTACACACATACAGTTGATGGTTTCATATCAAAACTGAAACAGTTTATGTTCATCACTTTTCTTGCCACTGTATTTGTAATAATAACTATGATCTGCAAATTTGCAACTTGGTATCATTTCAAAAGCAACACCAGCTTTGGCAATAACTCATTTCTGTTTGTACTTCACACAGGGATGGGTAACCATAGCAAAGGGCAGGCTTCACTGCCGGTTGCTGTTAGGGGTTTCCTTATTGAGAACGGGTAACATCCGATGCAATCAGCACAACTCTACATCTTAAGTGCACACATGCAAGTATAATTGACAGCCTTATGCTTGCAGGTATCGATTTGATGAGCTGAGGCCTGGTGTTTTTGTGGTTCGTCCGAAATTCCGCCGCCAGTGAACCTGTAGAAGTCTGTACAATTGTAACATGATGTATGTATCAGTTGTGCCGACATGGCAGGT